>JAPDSC010127089.1:672141-685769 GCA_026290005.1 Latrodectus geometricus
ATTTGTAGTTTATATTATTGTATTTAATTTACAACAAATACAATAATTATTGTATTTTTTGTAAATTAAACAAATGAGAAATGACCGCATAAAATATATTTATACTTATAACTGATTGTAAGGCATCAACTTTAGGATTCATGATGAGCTTGTAAAACTTAGCTAGATGTTAGATAGCTGAAAAAATATTTTGTAATACATTCTGGATTATCACATAGTTGTATGATTAGAGTTGATTATGTTATTTTTGTTTTAAGCAAGTGCTGAGATTTTTGCCCTGTGTTTGTCTCATGAGAATTTATTAGTTTGCAATAAATGCTTAATGGTGTAAATTGTTTTACATGGTATGGATTGATCCATTGATCACAGACTGAACCAGTTATTTACTTTGCTAGAGTTAAATTCAACTACTTAAAAACGATTTGTAGCTGTGAGTATATGTAGCTATCAAATTAATGATAGTATTCTTATGTATTACGACATGTTTTGTCACTAGGTTGGAAGCATTCGCTATTGATTTAAAGATCATTCTCATTTTAAGTAAAGATTTCATTACCTGAATCACGTGACATGATCAAAAGATCTGTTGGGCTTATAAGTTCCTATTTCTTTAACACTTATTACTGTGAATACTTGCGAGAAGTATTATGACTAAATATTTTTTCCAGAAATCTTTTTTTTTTTTTTTTTTTTTTTTTTTTTTTATTGAATTAATATCACGTGCATTACAACACTTGCGGGAGCTATGATCCCACATAATGTTAGAAGTTTCTGAGTTTTAATTCTTTGGTGTATAATTATAACAAGTAGAATAATTAAATACATTTTAAATTATACATCTTAAATTATCATGTTTGTTCATTTTTTCTTATTATACTTTAAAAGTGGATTTGTTTTAGATATTTGTGTTAAAATAGATGAAAGCTTTCAATAAGGATTGCCTTTACCTTAAAAGACAAAATGGGATGATATAATTAGGTTGAAAGTAAAGAGCGCGTATTCTTCACATAAATAAATTTGAATTTATTTTCTGAGAAGCAGTTTTTCATATCTATTTCTTAACTATTCCTATATATTTTATGCTCTTTAACTTATAATCTTTAATTAATGTCTGTATGGCTTATATTTATTTGTGATTTCTGATTCTCTTGATCTTAGATGCTTTGAATAGTTCTTGGCTAATTGTATTGTTTTTAATATATTTGCAAATCACTTTTAGATAAGGTATTTTAAACCGTATTTCCATAATATTGTGTGAAGAATATATTTTTCAAGCACTTATTTTATGAGTTTTATATTTATTCTTTAATCATATTTTAAAATTTGTTAAGATAAAGAGAACGTAAGGTTGGGTATCAAACTAACAAGCAAAAGCAATGCTTCTTGTAATATATTTCTTTTTAACTTCAGTTATCTCCATTCATTAGGCAAAATTATTTATTAAAGCATAGTATTTTTATCTCACCTTTTATTAACATATAATTGAAATATAATAGAATATAACATTATAATTGAAAAAAAAATGTTTTAAAGCCTTTATTATGTATCTATATTTTCAGTCATTATGAACAATATATAAACTTGTGCTATTATCTATTTATTGAATAATGTTTTTATATTTTAGCCCAAAAACTTCAAGAGGAAAAGATAATAAAGTTTATCTTACACCTATTCGAGATTGCAGTCCTGATGCAGACTGCTGGTTTTCCCCAGATTCATTACCAGAAGTTAAAATATACAGGATGCTCCAGACATTTAGATATGTTAAAGAGATTAGAGGACAATTTTAAATTTTTTTATTTGTTGTAAAAATATCCCATACTTTCATCAAAGCTTGGTTTTTAACATAGATAATGTTTTATATTTAAAATTCCATTAAATACTTTCATTTAATATTTATCTTCTATTCATAATCATTTTGTATTAATCTGAATAAATTGTTGAATTAAGTGTACAATTTTTTTTAATTGTTTTCCTATTTTGTAATATTTATTCATGTAGACAGTGCTGTAAAGAATTTAAGATTCATGTTTTCAATTGTCATTTAATGTAACTCCGTATTACATAGGGTTAAAAAATATGGAGAATGAAAAATAAAATTGTAAATACTGTAGAGAGCCATAGCCCACTCAACCACAATTATATATGAAATATCCAGATCTAGTCCAATTCATATCCAGTTATCTATTAAATCTACATCATGTCCCTTAGATATACAAAATTCAAAAGTCCATGGATATCCAAAACTTTGATGTTCACTAGATATCATAAAATCACATTATTTAGACATGAATGTTTGGATATTGCAAAGATATCTCATAAGTCTAAAACTCTTCAAAATTGGATATCCATATTACAGAAGGTTAGATATCTGACAGATACCAGAAAAATATAACTTTAAAATTATATATTCATTAAATAAATTGTCTTCATTTACTTCATATATTTTTTATTAAGAACAAAATATTAAAAACATTGTAAAAAATCTAAGTTAGTTCGTTACTGTTTTTTTTTTTTTTAAATTGCATCATTATTAAAGTTAAAATAAAAACTAAACACATTTTAAATTAAGTTTTTAATAGTACATACTTTCTTTAACAGAAAAGTATAAAACTTTTCTGTTAAAGTTAGTTTACACTTATATATTATTTCAAAGAAGTGATTGTTTTTTCAGTTTTGTTTATATTAGGTCTTATTTATCAGGTGTCATTGAATAAAACTGTCTGAATGTTGTTAAGAAAATTATAAATTTAAATGTTTCAAATTACAAATTCTTTTTACTAGTTATTATAGAAAAATGTTGAACGTCTTCGTGAATATTTAATTTTTTAATAAATAAAAGTGTACTTTCAAAAATGTATAATACTTTCTTTAGCAAATGAATGTAATCATTCTCAGTGATGAACATAATTTTCTGTTTATTATTAGCTAGATTTAATCAACATCAAAATGTAATGAATTATAGGTATAGAATGCTTTAAATATTTAAAGGCTTTTTATCAAAACTTTAGGATTAGAATTATTAATCTTCTTTCTATATCCCTCTTTTCATAATAATTCTGTGGTTATTGAGTTTATTCTAGTGATATATTTATTAAGATTTATGAATTACTTTCACCCAAAAAGTCTGCAAATTCCACCAAGTTAACATCAAATCTTGTTTTTCCTTTTATGCGTTTTTAATGAAAACTAAAAGTAATTTTAAATTAAGTATTTTTAAAATACAGGTAAAAAAATTATACTGCTGTTTATTTGCTTCTTTTTCTTAGGGACTACAGCCTCATTCATGCCAAGACCATTCCTAATTGCTGTTGCATTCTGGTCCTATGTATCATGAGGCTCATCCAGTTTCCTTTATTTTTCAGATAAGTTTCCTTTTCCACTGAGTCAAGCCACCTAATTGGGGGTCTTCCTTGTCTTTTGTTTCCCATGTTATTAGTAAAAGTGAGGTTTTGTATTGTCATGTCAAAAGAAACATCCGAGCCATTGTAATCTATTGCATTTTATAACTTTAACAAAATCAAGTTGCTTGTACTTTTAAAAGATTTCAAAATTAAACAAGGATCTCCAGTTATTCTTTTTGACTGCACCAAAAAGGTTTCTTAAGATTTTACATGAAAGGTTAGTTTATTTTCATGTAATTTAGTAATTGATTAGCATTTACTATTTTAAAGCAAGACTGGTCGCATTGGTATTTTATAAAAGTTAATTTTTATTTTTAAACTCATAAGTCGAGATTTATTTTGTTATTTGAGTCCATGATAGCATTTATTTGATATAGTGAGTATTTTGTTACCTCTAATTGTTATCTATTATTAATAGCAATGATTTCTCCAAGATATTTGAACTGTGACAGTTTCAAAGGTGTAATGTTTCACTTTTAATGGGTGTATCATGTGAAGTCTCCATGAATTTTGTTTTACCTTAATCTATTTTCAGGCCTATTTACCAGGATTCATTAAAAGCCTCTGGAACAAATTTTCTCGGTCTACCAATCAAGGCATGTCATCAGAAAATGCCAAGATTTGTAAAGTCTTCTGGTTGTCTCTTTTCTGCAAGACAAGACACTTTAATATCCTTTTCTAGGGCCAAATTGAATAATAAAGACGACAGAGCCTCTCCCTGTCACAAAACTCTACTCGTATAGAAGACTTACGAAAAGTCATTCCTTAGATTCACCTAGCACTTTACCCTCTAATGTGTAGTCATTGTCAGGTTAATTAGTTTAGTTGGTATATTGAATTCTTCCATTGCTTCATAAAGTATACGTTGAATACTGCTATCATTTGCAGATTGAAAATCAGTAAAAGATAACATGTACTTACATTGAATTCCCTTGTTTTCTCTAGTATCTTTCTCAAAACATGTACTTGTTCAGTACTTGACCAACCTCTGAAAAATTCATATTTTATGCCTTTAATTATTTGCCAGTATTTTATCACATATAAAAATTTAAAATCATTTAACCACTGTTAAGGTTGGCTGTATTATCAACTTTGTATTAGTTGTTATGTGGAGACTTTCAGTTATATTTATTGCCTTATAGCACTCTGTTAAGATAAGTTAGCACAACATTTTTTTTTATTTCAGTTGGCAGAAATATATTTTGCATGTAAATTATACTTTCATTTATAAATGTTTCATTTGATGATGATTATTAGAGATTTTTATCAAGTTATCCCTAAAATAATCTTATTGTGTGCTCTTTTTTATTAAAAATGTAAAAGGCAAAATACAAGCTCTTATAATTTTTAATCATGTTTGTTATTATTTTTCTTTCAATCTTTATTTAGCTAGTGCTGTAGCCTTAGAGCAGTGGATATTTTAATTGACATGGAAAGGCACATATTGGATGTCTATTTATTAATGTTTTCATTATGATTAAATAAAAACAAATTTTTTGTAATAAACTTTGCTTTTTGACAATTTATTTTTACCTTACTGACTCTCATAATACATACTTCTAAATTGTTAAAATATAGGTTTTTATCACTTTTACGTTCAAAATGTAAGTCTGTTTTATCCTAAGTGCATTAAATTATGCATATTCTAAGGTATTGTATTATTTTTATTGCAAAAGTTTTAACTAGTTCTAGATAATAGATCAAATTAATACAGATAATTTTATACTAGAATACTCTTGTAAGAAAATATATCATGCGGCAACTATTAAATTTTAAAATATTGTAATTTTTCTTACTGATATTGAAGATTAATTATGTATAATGAAAATTATAATTAATCAATTATGCATTTAAAATACATTAAATGTATTTTAAGTGGATTTTATTAATTATATGAGTGTTGGATTCACTTTTATTTTAAACTTTTTAGTTAAAAATTTGAAAAATGTGAATTTAGCTTTATTGAAAAATTAAACATTGAAATGCTGTTAATACTTAATATATTTCAATAAAAAAAACTTATTTCACCTGATACAAATTTGCTCCTATTTTAAAAATTCTTAAAGTTTTTCTTAGAAGCATGTTTATAAATGAATATAGAAATTAAGTATGTTATTTGACAATTTAAAATTTCACAATGAATTATTTAGTTTTGTCATACATCTACATTATATATAATCTTTAAATTTTCAAAAGCTTTTTACTGCTTCGAATTTTTTTAAATTTTGCAGATTTAAAGTTTTTTCTTTAAAACCTAATATTTTTTTATAATCAGATTTAGTGTTGAGGAAAAGAAGTTAATTGAAACTTGGAAATAAATTTAACAAAATATAGGGATATATTGTAAACTGAGATTGATATACAAATTATGTATTATTTTCATCCCAGTAAACATATCCTTGATTACTATGTAATATTATAAAACTAAGAAATCACCTCAATGTCAGTAACTTATTACGCTGATTACAAAATCATTTCTGAACTGCTTACCCCGTATATTTTGTTTTCACATTTAAAGGCTTGTAAAAAAAATTTTATTCTTCAATAAATCGGCTCATAAAAAAACTTTTTTAATCTTCAAGAAACCAGGAAACAATCATTGATAAAAGTTGCTCAATCTTTCAAACGGAATTTAATTTTGATGTTTATTCTATTTCACTTGCTTTAAATTTTATAAAGTTCACTAAAATTAAACTTTAACAAATAAATGATTTAATTTTTAATAATTTTTAGGTTAAGAGTAAATGAATGCATTCATAAATTAATATTATATAAAATAAGGCTAATGTTTTAACATTAGAAAAAAATATTTTTTTAAGAAATTCTATTGTTTTTCATTTGAAATTAAGTATTTAGTTTATAAAACAATAAATGAGTTTTGCAACCTACAAAATATATTACAACCGCTGTACAATATTTCAAAATTAGCTTAGTGAATAACTTCTAATAATTATGGGCAAACTACTTTAATGATGAAAATTTCATTACAAATGCTTTTTAGTTTTTGCTAATTCTGGCATATTTTTAATTATTCAAAATGCCTAAAATATTAAAATAACAAACACATATTTGATTTGGATATTTCATGGATATCTCGAAGACATTCAAAAGATATTTGAAATATCCGAAGGATATTCATTGCTGCAACTCTTTGGATTATTGGTAGATATACCATTTATATTCGGATGTTTTAAGCCACTATTACATTAGAGTTGCCGGTATTTCATTTTGAGCAACGCCCATAGACTTAAGATTACGTGACGTCACAGCTCGATTTTCAGCAACTCGAGCATTTTTAAGGTTGCCATATTTTACTCTGTAGGTGTCCAGATTTCATGATGAATTCCTATTTGGGAATATAATTTGTTGTCAAAATTTGTTTACATTACGCCATCTTGCTATTGTTTCACTCAATTTTAGCGTTTGAAACTTCACGTTTACAATGATAAGAGCTAATCTTTGTTGATGTGAAAAGGAAAAATATCTGGTTAAAAAAATTTTTTAAAACTTTTGTGTTAATTTCCTAAAATAAATAATATTATCAAGACCTAAAACAAAACTGGTATTTTGAAAACATAATATTTATTTATAGTTTTAATAAAATTAAGAGATCACTCAAACAACACAGGTGAAAATTCTTATCACGTGTAAACACATCTTTATAACGATGATATTTTAATTTAATTCGGACGCTATTTCTTCATACGTCCTTTGTTTTAATTTGGTTAATTTATATTGGGAATCTGAAATATCCCATATATGAGGCTTTACTCTTATCATTTCAATAAAATCAATTTCCGTTTCTTTTGTCCATTCAACACAGATATTTGCCACTTTCAAGTATATATATTTATCACATGCACTCATTAACAATAATGAAAACATTACGGTGAAACACTTCTGCTCGGAAGTTGGCAACAGCAGCTAGAAAAACTTTCTATCTGAACATTTGGCAACACCAATCTCCTCGGAATTATAGCGCACGAGGAACAACAGAGCAGTTCAGGTTTTCCCGGACGATGTGAGCGGATGAGTTCATAAACCAGTTCTCTCTCAGAGATTTTGTATTCGCGACGTTTTGGCATTTCTTAAAAATTCAGTAATAAAATTTAGTTAAGTTTCAATATATATTGTGCATTGATAGTATTTAATAAACGATAAACATGCACCCATATCTGGTGACCCGGACGTGATATTGACCAAAATGTGAACAGGCATACTTGAATTTGAAAGTAACTCCAGCGCCACGTGAGATTTTTAGTGCTAAATTGTAATCATCTATAACTTCTAGGATGCAGGTAGGATCTTTCTATAATTTTCTTCAACGTTGTGTTATGTACTTTTAATTATTCACTGGGGTCAGTTTCTTGGAAAAATTGCGTATATATTTTAAAGCGAAGTTTTTCAGTTAAATTATTATTTGTACATATTTTCCCCCATGAGCTATATTCCGTTAACTACTCCTCAATTTTATCAGTCCTTTCGCAGCGGGCTGAGTTTTATTATTTGATTTACTGTATTTTATTATATGAATAATCATTACTTCCTTTATATTTCATAACTAATATTTTTTGTGTTTATTGTATTTCTCATTTATATCTTGGTATTCGAAACTATACACATTTACCTATTATTGATTTGTATGCTTTGTAATTATTCTAAAGTTTGACCATGCCTTTATCTGATGATGTTTCGGTTACTCAAAATTCTCCCTCCGAAGACACACCTTCGCAGGTTGCACGCGTTTCGGTAAAAATACCACCTTTCTGGAAAACTAACCCTTCTCTGTGGTTTATTAGGTTGGAATCGCAGTTTTTTCTGGCGAATATAACGTCCGATCTAACAAAATTCAATCATGTTGTCTCCTGCTTAGATCCCGATATACTAAATTCGGTACATGACATTTTAGAGAAACCACCTCCTACCGAAAAATACGATACCTTAAAAAAACGCCTGATTTCTTTTCATTCCGAAAGTGAAGCATCTAGAATTCGAACCTTATTGCAGGGAGTAGAACTCGGTGATCAAAGACTCTCCCAATTACTAAATCGCATGCGTTCGTTAGCTGGTGATACCGTAGGTGAATCGCTTTTACGCTCGTTATGGCTCACGAGGCTGCCTTATAACACACAGACTATTTTAGCCGCTTTCAGCGAGGATGATTTGAATAAAATAGCCGCAGTTGCCGACAAAATAAGCGATCTAGCTATCCCTTCTTATGTAAATTCTATCACCCCTAACTCTCAAGATGCTGTCACGGCTCGCTTAGAACTCCAGGTGGCGCAGTTAACTCAACAAGTTAATGAATTAAGCACCGCCCTGGAACGCAGTTCCCGCAGCCCTAGGCGCAATTTCCGCCGATCATTTCAACGCAGCAGATCTCGCGATAGTTCCCGCTCTCGCACTAACTTCAGTCACTACAAGGAACGTACGAATGACCTTTGTTTTTACCATGTCAATTTCGGCGATAAAGCGCGAAAGTGCCAAGCTCCATGTTCTTTTCGTCAGTTGGGAAACTAAACGGGCGATCGCTCACTGGCCAATCTAGCGACCGCCAGGTGAATCGTATTCTTTTGGCCGACCCGTCTTCAAAACTAAATTTTCTAATTGACACAGGAGCCGACATATCTGTTTTGCCTAAAAAATATGCTCCAAAAACCACACCCTCTGAAAATTTAGCCTCATATGCAGCAAATGGCACTAAAATTTCTATTTTTGGCAACAAACGCCTCATTATTGATTTAAATCTCCGCCGACAATTTTCGTGGTTATTCGTCATTGCTGACGTAAACCAACCAATTATAGGTGTTGATTTTCTTAAACATTTTGAGTTACTTGTCGATGTCAAAAATAACCGTCTGATCGACTCTCGGACATCTCTCTCTTCAAACGGCATGTCTTTCAAAATTTTTTCCCTAGATTCTAACATATCCGTACTTATCGGTGATTCTAAATTTGAAAAATTACTCGCTGAGTATCCTGAGCTTACAAACCCTTCTTTATTAACAAATGACCTTAAAACTCATGAAATTTTCCATCACATTGAAACTAAGGGACCCCTGTATTTTCCAAACCTCGCCGTTTGGCTCCAGAATTACTCAAAGCAGCGCGTTTAGAGTTCGAATACCTAATGTCTCAGGGAATTATTCGACCATCCAAAAGCCCTTGGGCCAGTCCCCTCCACATGGTCCGCAAATCTAACGGTGATTGGCGACTATCGTCGCTTGAACGATGTAACAACTCTTGACAGGTATCCTGTACCCCATATTCAGGATTGTACACAGGCTTTTTTCGGCAAAAATATTTTTTCTACCCTCGACCTGGCAAGAGCGTATCACCAAATTCCCGTCAATTCTGAGGACGTACCGAAAACTGCTGTAATCACCCCATTCGGTTTGTTCGAATACCTTAAAATGCCATTTGGACTTCGTAACACCAGTCAAACTTTCCAAAGATTCATACATCAAGTGCTTTACGGATTGGATTTTTGCGTTCCCTATTTCGATGATCTCCTTATAGCATCGGCAACCGAAGACGAACATATTAAACACCTGCGCATCATTTTTGATAAACTCCGCGAATATGGATTAAAATTGAACCCCTCTAAATGTGTGCTTGGAAAAACATCAGTCTCATTTCTTGGTTGCTTAATAACACCCTCTGGCGTAAGCCCTCTTCCCGAAAAATCAGCAGTAATTTCTAAATTCTCTAAGCCTGAAACACTGTCTGACCTTAAAAGATTTTTAGCTATGTTAAATTTTTATCGTCGTTGCTTGCCTAAAGCCGCAGCTACTCAAGCCCAACTTCATTCACTTCTAAAAAATTCTAAAAAGAATGACAAAAGACCTGTTCTTTGGACAGATGAAACTACTGCCGCGTTTCAAAAATGCAAAAGCGATTTAATGAATGCAGTTACCCTTGGTTTCCGTTCTCCTGATCAGCAGCTATCATTAATGATAGATGCTTCCGATATCGCAATAGGAGCAGTATTGCACTCCCAAAGTACCAATGGCTTACAACCTTTAGCTTTTTACTCCAAGAAACTGACACCAGCTGAAACCAAGTACAGCACATATGATAGAGAATTATTGGCTATCTATTCTTCTGTAAAACATTTTCAGCATGACCTTGAGGGAAAAATGTTTACTATATTTACTGATCATCGTCCACTTACATTTCTGTTTAAAAATAATTCCAATTCTGCATCTCCTAGACAAATTCGGCATATGAATTTAATTGCTCAATTTAGCACTGACAATCAACACGTTTCTGGATCAAATAACCCTGTTGCCGACGCCTTATCAAGAATTTTCGCCATCAATAATAATAACGCCACCGATTTCTCACGTTTAGCTGAAATCCAGGAAAATGATGCAGAACTCAATCAATTACTATCAACTTCAAGTAGTTCTTTAAAGCTACAGAAGATGGAACTGTTCCCAGGAGATAAACTATTTTGCGATGTAACCAACGATCGAATCCGTCCTTTCGTTCCCTCTCCACTCCGAAAAACTCTGTTTGATTCCCTCCATGGACTTTCCCACCCAGGAGTACGAGCTACTAAAAGACTGATACTCTCTCGTTTCGTTTGGCCTTCAATTTCAAAAGACTGTGTTCCATGGACTCGCGCATGCATTGATTGCCAGAAGTCAAAAGTTTCCAGACACAACCATAGCCCTTTGCAAGCCTTTGCGGTCCCATTACAACGCTTTCAACATGTGCACCTGGACATTGTCGGACCTTTACCCCCGTCGGAAGGATATTCTTATCTTTTAACAATGATCGACAGATTCTCTCGCTGGCCGGAAGCTATTCCGATACGTGACATTTCCGCAGAAACCATCGCCCGAACTTTTGTTGCCCATTGGATCGCAAGATTTGGAATACCTACTACCATAACAACCGATCAAGGTCGTCAGTTCCAGTCGAACTTATTCACGAATCTCAACAAAATGCTAGGCATTCACCGAATTCGCACAACTCCATACAACCCTGCCGGGAACGTTTTAATTGAAAGGTTTCCCCGATCATTAAAACAATCATTAATGTGCCACAATGACGTCCAGTGGACATCAAGCCTACCCATTACGTTGCTAGGTCTTCGATCAGCCTACAAGAAAGACCTTGGTGGTACCTGTGCCGAGATGCTTTATGGTACAACAATTCGGCTGCCCGCAGATTTCTTTCAGCCAACAAGTGTCTCTCCATCCCTGGATCCAGCTTCCTTCTTACAAAAGCTGTGCGAGTCTATGAGAAATGTTGCATCAGTGCCCACTTCAGCTCATATCAATCCCAAGTATTTCGAGCATCCAGCTTTGGATTCGTGCACTCATGTGTTTGTGAGGCAGGATGCAGTAAAACCTCCGTTGACTCGTCCATATGATGGTCCTTATCAAGTGCTTAAACAGCTTAATAAAACTTACACTCTCCTCATTAAAGGAAAAGAATCCGTTATCAATGTCGACCGTCTAAAACCAGCACTTTTAATGTCTGAAAATGCTGGCTGAAGGCCCTGAATCTTCAGTTCCTGTTCCCAGTGCTACCCATGCTTCCCCGAACTCTCCGAAAGTGACACCTGTTCATGTGGTTCAAGACTCTGCTGTAAACGGAGAACCCCCTGTGCAAACTACGCGTTCCGGCAGAAGAGTTCGTGTCAACCCACGATATCTCTAACTCCTCGTGCTTTAGGCACTTGGGGGGGAGTAATGAAGTGAAACACTTCTACTCGGAAGTTGGCAGCAGCAGCTAGAAAAACTTTCTATCTGAAAATTGGCAACACCAATCTTCTCGGAATAATAGCGCACGAGGAACAACAGAGCAGTTCACGTTTTTCCCCTACGATGTAAACGACGAGCTCAGAAACCAGTTCTCTCTCAGAGATTTTGTATTCGCGACATCTTGGCATTTCTTAAAATTTAATTATAAAATTTAGTTTAGTTTCAATATATGGTGTGCCTTGATATTAATTAATAAACGATTAACCTGCACCCCATATGTCCACTAAATAACATAAAATAACATCATCTAGATATTAACATTTGAATATTGAAGAGATATCTCTAATATATCTGTAGTGATCCCTTTCTCACGTCCTTAATTAGTAACGGAAATGGCAATTTCCCCTTCTCAGCCCATCTGGGAAGGGTGAATAAATTCCCACGCTCGGACGTATGGAGTCACAGTTCGGACAGGAAATACATTCCGACCCCCTTTTTCTCTAGGGGGAAGCAGGCGCCAGGGAGAACGTGATATAACAGTTGAGCAGAGTACGACCGGCCCCAGCCACTTGGTACGGGACCGTCTTGCGATGGAGGAGAAATGTAATAAACGCTTCCTTGAATTAAAGTCTTGATTCTGTTCTTCACTCCGAACACTGATCACTAATCACAATATATCTAAAACTCTTGCAAATTGGATATTCATATCCAATTTGCAAATCCAGTTTACTTTGTTTCTATGTTACGGCAGTTGAGTTTACTATGCTAAGGCTAGGTGTCTGACGGAAATCTAGAAATCATTAGATATCTACATTTTGGATATTTGCAGGATATCCAGCACTGGATGTCTACTCTACATTGATAGAAAGCTATACATTAATAAACAAAATGAAAATTCTTAAAGCAACATTATTACAAATTAAATAAGTTCAAATTGAAATAAAGAGGCAACAATTATGCTAATTAATATTTATTTTTAGATATTGATTGTTATTAAAGATTACATACAGATCACTGTCATCTATAAAGATCACATCACTGTCGTCAAATATAGGTCACTGTCATCATTGAATAAAAGTGTTCAAAATTTTTTAATGAACTTAACTTTAACTTATTATAAGTTATTATTACTTTAATTATAAAAAGTATAATTACTTTAAATTAAGAATTCTGTATATTAGTTATGGAAAATATTCTAAATCATCTTTGCGTATAGTTAATTTCTGAATAAATTAAGATGTATGTTTAAAAATTTATAATTATACTTACTTAAGCAAACAAATTTAATCATTCTTGGTGATGAAAATAGTTTTTAGTTTATTATATCCTAGTTTTAATATCAATTAGGCTTAATTATTCTTCCATTTGGAATCTTGCTTTTTCTGAAAATATCTCTCATATTCATTTTGTATGATGGTGTAGGAAGAGAGTGTTGACAAATTTATGACAACAGTCTTTGATGGTAACAAATAAAATTTAAAACGTTCTGATAACAGTTAAAAACTTG
>JAPDSC010127091.1:0-10704 GCA_026290005.1 Latrodectus geometricus
AATAAATTAAGAGCATAATTGTGTGTCCCTATATATTATGTTATAAATGTTATTTTATAACATAATATATAGGGACACAGAGTTTATACATATGGTTTTATAAAAGTCAATTGTTTTTGTTATTAGCTCAAAAATGACCACGAAAGAAAAGAAAAAGGTTTTGCCAGCATATCAAGAAACACCTTGTGGTTTCTTGATACCAAAAAGTTTCTCTTTGGACGCTTTTAAATCAGCAATTGCTTACAAGCCTCGACCTGATGACCTTTTCATAGTCACCTATCCTAAGTGTGGAACAACATGGGTTCAAAACATTGTTGCGTGTATCTTCAGAGAAGGCAAACCTTTCGAATCAGCCCTCGAATTCTTAACAAACACCCCCTTTCTAGAGCTAGCAGGTGCGGAAGCAGCCGAAACTATGAAGCGACCAGGAGCCATTAAGCTGCATCTTCCTTTCAATGTTACTCCATGGTCACCAAAAGCAAAATATATTTTTGTGGCCAGAAATCCCAAAGTAAGTAACAAAGAAAGTAAAGTTTTAATTGAAATTAGTATTGTAAACCAACTTAGGAAGTCATAATTTGGAAATTTACTCTCATATATTGACATTATTTTGGGTATTTCAATAACCTATGCAATAAGTTCTAATGATAAATAGGATTTCAAAATTAAAGTTCTTATATTTGTATATATCATTTATTTAAACAATGTTAGTACAATAAGTTGAAGTATATTTATTTTTCCATATTGAAATAAAAAAATAACGATTCCAAATAGAACATTATAGTTTTATAAACAAAATCTTAACAATATGAAACCAGATATATAATTTTGCTAATAAAGTTACAATAATACATGTAACATTCAAGATATGGCAATATAATTTTAATCTGTGTGTATGAGTGAGATTATGTTAGCACTATTGATAGTACTAACATTTCTACTAGATTTAAGAAAGAATATGCTAGTATATTATTTATTAATTTTATTATATTTTAATTAAATTTGAAAGCTATTGTTAAATACAACATTTCCTGTATATTTATGTGTGTAAAAATTCTATTAGATATCTTGAGATTATTTTCAGCTGATAGTTTATTATTCATTATGTGTATATTTCAAAATATATTCGTCAACAAATATGATAAATAATGCAAAATTATATGGAAAGAAAAATTTGTAATCAATAAAATATATAAAAAAGTGAAATAGTATTTTGAATTGTAAATTTTTCGTTTTTATGTTCATATTTATTCGCTTATTGCACCCAAAACTTTGATGGACATATATGATTTATGTAATATTAATCCATAAATCTTTCTTATAATTCTTATTGAAAAGATTTTGATAAAGTGATATATTATTCTCTTGTATTTTATGGATATTTATTATTAGTATTCAACTAAAATTTATAGCTAGTAATAAATATGCAAGTTATATAATTACTAGTTTAAAATTTAATCACTTTTTGTGTTAATTTGCTGGTAAGAAGTTTTATACTGCCAAGATGAATGCAAGTTTACTTTGAATTAAATAAAGTAATTCTTCTCAGGATAGTATTGAGATATTTATAATATTATTTGAACAGGATTGTGTTGTTTCGTTCTATCATCACACCAGAAACATCATTGGGTATCAATTTCAAGATGGCGAATTCGATGATTATTTTGATTTATTCATGGAAGGAAAAACAGATTTTGGGGACTATTTCGATTGCTTAATGTCCTGGTATGAACACAGAAATGATCCAAATGTTCTCTTCATTACTTATGAGCAGCTGAAAAAAGATACCAAAGGATATATAATGAAAATAGCTGAATTTATTGGTGAAAAATATAAAGTAAGTTTAAATTTATGAATACCATTTTTCAAAGCAGTTTCTTATATCTGCATATTCTGTATATTTTTAAAGTAGCACTACTAAACAGATATGTTATTTTGAGTTATTACTTAAGAAAGAATTGTTCAATTTAAGATATAATCTATTCACTGAAGATTATAAAGTAATAAAAATCTTAGCAAGGCAATAAAATTGGGATAAATTCCTCTGTAAAAAACACATTCTTTGCAGTTGACACTCGCTAATTCCCTTATATTTAACCTTTAAGGGCTTTATCATTTTAAGAGAAGTCATTAACTGGAGTTAAAGGATTTTTAATGGGAATCTAAGAATGATAGCAAGATGGTATATTTATTTGTTCCGTTTTATCAAGGCAACAAAACGCAAAAACTTGTTATATCTCGGTTAATAGAACAAAGAGTATGAAATATTTGAAATATCAACAATGTAAGCGATTTTTACGAGTCTTAAATGTTTTGTTAACACTTATTATGCAGAGAATTTAACTTATTTAATCAATCGATGTCAAGTTTTAATCTTCTTAAGTTAATTCGAAGTAAAAGTTGTATGTTAATCTAGTAATTCCTCCTCAGCGTAATAATTTGCTTGCTGTATGAATTTTATTTTATATTATAATGGATGACGAGCTTTTAAACTGATTGAATAGTGAGGTAATAAGATTGATATCTTTTTTACTACTGTATGAAGCATAGATATTGCATGCACCGAATCAGTTTAATAACACTTTAAAAAGTACTAGGAATGAAAGAGATAAAACTACATTCTTAGCCATTTGAAATAATATAATTATGGAATTAACATTACGTCTATTAAAGAAACAACAATAATTTTAACGAATGATATAAAACAATTACATTAAAAGAGAATTACCTTATTATTCGTTACTAATGACTTAAAATCTTTTAACTATTTATACGCTTTTATGGTTTTCTAATAACTGGTATAAATTTTCATAGAAAATGCTAGAAGAGAATGAGGAACTTCTGAACAAAGTCATCAAATACAGCAGCTTTGATTTCATGAAAGAAACTCTAAACAAGAAAGTTGCGGAATTGGCTGCTCTGCCTCGAGATGTCATCTTGAATCATCCAGACATCCCCCAAGGATTAAAGACCCTTCTCACAGGGGAAAATAACTTCTTCGATGCAAATCCAAATAGCATTACTTTTGTTCGAAAAGGTAAATTTTTAAACTTACCCTTTTTATGTTGAAACAGTTGTTTTTTTAAAATAAATAGATTATTTTAAAAATATAACTGGGAAAATTGAAATGGAGCTTACACAGTTGTTTCTTTTTTCTTGAAATATATTCAAATGCTGTAGTAGATATTGCGAAAATATATTTGTTAAAAGCAAAATATTCTTATTCAACTGATAAAAAAGAAATCACAAGAGCCATTCTAAAATTTCGAATAAATAGAATCCATGAAATATATGTGTTTAAATAGAGTATATAAAATATTTATATATTGAAATATCGTAGATAATGAGGTGCATCATTTATCGTGAATCACTTTTAGTGTACCAAAGTGCTGCAACGTGATGTAACATTGACTGAAGTTACTAATATTTAATTTTTCAGCCATTTAAGAAACAATAGCCACCTTACTGAATGGTGTTTTAATTTCGACGATTACTCTCATTAACGCCTTTCTCAAAAAGTTCTAGTGATAAAGAAATGTTACAGACTATTGTTACAATAGGATCAATCATTGGAAAAGCCTGAAGATTTGTAAAACCATCGGCGAACAATCTTAGCGAGATGAAATGGGTTATTGAAAAATACTATTATTAGGATATGGAAAACTCATATGTAGTTATTGCTGATCATTTAGCAGTTGTGCATGCTAAATTTCCATCATTTACTTTCTGATGGTAATAAAAGTATCCAAACCGTTTCATATAATACTCCGTTGGTATAATAGACACACAAATAAGATAATAAGTATAGCAAAGGCTTCCGGAGAGTTCTTTTGTATTTAAACCTTTACTGTTTTCGTAATAATATGAATGGATATATCTCCTATTAATTTGTTAACAAAAAGCCATTGATTATCAAATTAAATATTAATATTTTAGAAAAGTTTTAGTTATTGAAGGCATATTTGTCGTAATTTTTAAATCAAAGGTATTGTTAAACAAATTTACCTTATATTTGAGTTAGACATTTAAACAAAAGAAAGTTACTAAATTTGTTCTACTCTTTAAGAAATTATCTATGGGTCACCGATATTCCATGCATTATTTGCTAAAAGAGATCATGCTCTTAAGTTTATAATCTTTAAGAAATGATTAGCTTAGCTGAATGGGGGGGGGGAGGTTAGTAATTTGGTCTTAAAATCAATTTACGGGCTGATTTTTATTTTTGGTATTTGGGTTTATAGTGATGCGAAATTTATGTTTTTGACCGAAGGTTGTGATGAATAATCCTTCATGTTCAAAGATACTAAAGACTGATTTTTTAAAAGTATTTTTTATTGGTCTGGAAACGTAAAGTAATAATTTTGTTAATATTTTCTAGGCATTATTGGTGACTGGAAAAATCATTTGTCTCCAGAACAAAACAAAAGATTGGAAGAAAAATTCAAGGAAAGAACAAAAGGAACGGATTTACCAGAGTTGTGGAAAGGCTTAATTTGAGACAACACAATAAATTTTGTATTGAATACTTTTGTGAAAATTTGTGTTTTTGTTTATCATACATATTAGAATATTGATAGATATTACAGTAATATTAGATGACATATGTGTTATATTTCTTAATGGATAGTTGTCTACAGCCATACACTATTCACAGTCATGAAAAATTAATTTTTATGAGTATATACCAATATTTGGCAAATTGCAAATTGCATTATGGATATAACATAAATAAGTGAGTAAGTTATTGATGCACAAGTTTTAAAATTAAAGATATATTTGACACTTTAACTATATTTAAAGAATGAATTAATGTTTACAAATAAGAATGAAAATATTACCATAAAAAGAATTATTATAATAGTATTTTAAGCGGAATTTCCGCTGATAGCAGTTGTATGACATGTGGTTTTGATATGATTAGTTCTCTAATTTTTCGCAACATTTTTTGAGTTACTAATTTATTTAAATAGAATTACCAAAAAATTTTTATTATGATAGAGATCTGGATTATTATCAATAAATTATTGGGAGAACAAAAACTTAAACCTTATTGCACAGAGAAATTGTGCTATTAGAACATTAATAGTTACTCTTAAATTTGTAAAAATATTAAGCAATTTTTTCACCTAGCAAGGGCAATGACTGAGTTGTGTTAGAGGCAAGATATATATTAAAAATGATATTTGATTGTTTTGTTAAAGAGTTAAAGCAAAGAGCGAAAGAATTAAAAAAATTTAACAAATAAAATGCATTTGCACGTAACCATTTAAATAAAAGGTTCAAGAAATACAGTTTGAAAAAAAAACTTAAAAAGGAAAGTACTTTATCTTTGCTTAATTTCATATGAATCCCATAAAATATATAAATTTAGTATTTCTTTATTGCTCGTGTTATATTTTTTATGAAGAAAGTATTATTTTCAAAGAATATAAATATTTACTTTTAATAATGAGGAATGCATGCTTTTTTAAAAATTTCTTAAAAATTACAAAATATGATTTCCAAATCAATATAGAGACTCCGCTTTTACTTAAGACCTTAATACTAATGACAGAAACATTTTACTCTCATAGATGATTTTTCAAATTGATGTTGTTTGCACTTTTTTTAAAAAAAGTTGCAGCAAGTTAATCTAACTACATCCAAATCCTTAATAATAGACGATTTATTAAATAATTGACAACTTATTAAATTATTTTATTGAAATAAATCTACCAACAAAAGTCTATTTACACATTTTATTTATATAATCAACATATATTTTATTATCAAATAGACTCTTAAACAAATTATGGATTTTCATTAGATAATTAGGCATTAATAATTTGACACATGAAACATGGGATTTCAGGTAGGATACTATTTCTTCGAATACTATTTGGACTAGAATTACCTGAAAATATATAATGGAAATAATTAATAAATTTCGATGACAATACATGCATAAAAAATTATTCAATTATATATGAAATACATTTAATATAATAAATATTTGAAATCGAGAAAACTTAAAATCTCGGAATAAATAAAGTATTTTTTTTTTTAAATTTTTTTGATTGAAAATTTACAAAAGAAGAAACAATAATTCTCATTTCATATTATTTATTCATAATTATTGAATAATGATTCCAAAACAATTTCAAAACCATTTTGAAATTATTTCTTAAAAATTTAAATGCTTACTTTATTTCTATTTATGTTTTAACTATTTTAATGAACGTGTACTTTAAGACTTCTTTACTCTGATACTACGGTCACTAAATCCTGCGTTATTTTATCTTAATTTGCAATAACGATCTGTTCTCACACTGCCACAGAAATCATATATTTACCTTAAATCTTATCGTTACTAAAGATGCTTACCAGAAAGAAGCAACGTTTCATTGAATTCACTTCTCAATATCGACATCATTTTTCTGACACCATCTGATCCCTATAGAGACATTTTAATATAGATTAATAAAAGATAGTTTCTAAAAGCATTGAATAATATTAAATTTCTATTATTTAACAAACGGAAATTTAGATTTCGTGATTTGGCATAATAATTTATGTGTAATGGTGTTAAATTTGAAGTCTGAGGTTTCGTTATGTAAATGCTTTTGAAATGATACACTGTGAATATTTTTTTTACAATCAAAAAATCAAATTTAAGTTTTTAAAAAAATTAAATCTTTCGGTATTTATTGACACTACATGGCAAACAAATTAAAAGCTCAAGGCTGGTTGTCAGTATAGCACTTGAATATTCGTCTCATCTTTGACTTCCTAAGAATTTTTCACGGATTATGGGCCTTATTCTGATGTCACAACAGACTAAACCTCTAAAATTTCTACGTGACAAATACAAATACAGTAGAAGTCAAGCAGAAAACAGAAGCATTCGCTCTTGTTCGATATCAGTTGAGATAGA
Organism: Latrodectus geometricus; assembly: GCA_026290005.1. Taxonomy (NCBI): domain Eukaryota; kingdom Metazoa; phylum Arthropoda; class Arachnida; order Araneae; family Theridiidae; genus Latrodectus; species Latrodectus geometricus. The sequence continues at coordinate 6,914 of JAPDSC010127091.1, forward strand.
GCTTGAGACATCATCCACCTGTCTTTATGGATTGAATATGAACATATAAAATTAAGTTATAATTAGAAAATAAAATTTGGAGTTTCATTAAAAAGTAAATAAGATAAAAGAGAAAACTAGATAGCAAAAGACTTGCAAATTTCGCAGCAAAATTTATTGTTACAATTTTCATTGTCATAAAACAAGAATGAAGCAAAAATTTTTAAATATATTATTATAATATCTTATCAATTTAAAGAAATTAGACTAATAATAAATGCTATGCTTACTCCAAGAGCTAAACCCCATACGATTGGTCTACCGACGAACACCATTTTGGCACCCCTAGCTAAAGCTTTATAAACATCTGAGCCGCTGCGTACACCTCCATCCAAATACACTTCTCTACGAGGAAACATCCTGTTGACAGCATCGACTACATCTGGTAAGGCATCTATCTGCAAGTTATGAATTGAGTTCATTACTTTTGATGATTTTTTCATTGATGATGAATTACTGTATAGAATCTGGTGATTAAAAATCTGAAATTATTTTCTAAAAGTGTAGTAATTCTTATTTTTCATATGCAACTTTTATTAAGGAGGATAAATGGTAACTTCAAATCAAATAACGCAGAACCTTTGAATATAGATTTTATTTACTTGTACACTTTTTTAATGAAATGTTTAAAATTTATGGTAATTGAATCTTAAAATTATATCCTCCTTTTGGTTCCAAATCAATATATTTTTGAACATTAATTGATACTTTTTTGAGACGCATTGGTTAAGAAAGCTAGAGTAAAAAAATTACTATTTCATAGTCTTATTTTCAATAAGTCAATAAGTCAATAATTTTCAATAACTTTTTTTAACACAAATTTTTATTTGAATTTTTGTTTTGAATATATTTTTTAATATGCGCGAGCTAATTACACTGGTTACCATAAATTAAGAATAAATTACAGAAATGACGATAACACAAAAAGTTATGCGGTAAATTTAATGAAGCTCATACACATTATACAACACACAGGAAGGTACAACATAACATAAAAAAGAAATCACGAGACAATTATTGTGTTATATAAAAAATTCGCATATGTATGAATTAAAAAAATGAGATTTGTAAATTTGGTATAGGAAAAGTTCCTAACTATAATAATATATCGAATAACTATATATCACACTAACTTCCTGTTATCAAATACGAGCATTATTTGTAAAAATAATTATTACTAATTACACACCAACTGATGTATAGTTTATGAGCACATAAATAATATATACTTTACTATCAACTATTTTTTAAGAAACTGTAGATAACATATATCAAACACAGTAAATTATTTTGATGGTATATAATAACATGTGCGGAATATTATTTACTTTTCTGATAGATCTCTTATTAATATTGTACAAATTTTTTCCAAAGCAGTTTTGACAATGGCTATTTAAAAATAGGAAGAATACAACTCTCATAATCAGAAATATTTTTACCAACTATCTTAGTAGAACGAATAGAAAAGTAAGTAAAAATGACCATTTCCCTCAAAAACAATAATTTTATTTTTAAATGTGGTCATAGCTATTGTATTCGTGGAATTTAACTGGCATATGTTTGAATCTAACTATTAATAATAGTTAAGGAAGAGAATAAATAATAAATAAGGTACGATAACCGACCTTATTATAGACTTGAAAGAAATTTATAATTTTAGATAGTGCTATATTATATATAAAGAGCTATTTAAAATCATTTATAAAGCATATTATAATGTTTTGCTAATGAAGAAAACGCCTCTATTTCACGATCTATTATTTGATAAAGATCTTGAACCTTTGACTACAAAACTTATTTAGAAAGCATAAACAGCGTCAATACATGTTTGAAGATGTATTTTCATTACAGTGGGAAAAAATAGTTGATGATGACATTTCAAAATTTTATTTAACCATATTCAAATTTCAATAAAACACAGCCATTGTGTGACAATCATAATCTGACTAACCACTGTATTCTTTAGGATGCCCTTTTTAAAATGTTAACTCAAAGATGCATAGATTAAGCTAGCTGAAGTGTCCTACATAAATAAGGACAACAATTTTTTTTATTAAATTTCTTAGTAACTAAATACTAATTTTTGAACGAAATTGTTAGGTTAAAATAGATTAAATCAAGGGAGATGTATTACGACTTTCTTGATATTAAACTGCAAAAAATTATTGTAAAACGCATTATTCTAAATGATAACTATAATTAATTTCATAAGCTGTTCTTGTCGTTTTACATCAGCCAAAGATTCATTATACTGGTTTTACATTTATATATTGGTACATCCTTTATATTTAAGTATTGGTGTCGTTTAAGCAGTTTTTAAATTCGAACACACTTAAAAAAATTGTTTAGTAATTATTTGAGGCAGTTAAAGGCTAAAAGAAGATGTAAAATTTGTAATATTTTCTATATATGAATATTAGAAATGTCTTGTTTTTATATACATGTGTGGAAAGTATGTTCGTTATATTGCTTACAGTTGCAGGAGCTCCATCCATTTGTCTACCTCCATGGTTGGAAACTAAAATTGCCGAAGCTCCAGCTAAGATAGCACGAGTTGCATCTGCACCTAAAATTTTTTTTAAAAATTACTTAAATATATTTCTTTTTATTCCCAATCTAATTTGTGCTATTAGAAGGTATTTTTACTTTTGTCACATAATAACTCTAAGAATAACAACAGGGGAGATCTGTAGATATTATTATTTTAATTCAGGTAGTTTCAAAGATTTAGTAAAAGAAATATTTGATTCAGTTTACTTAATTAGTAAAACGCTGTCTAATAATTCTTAGAAACCTATAGACATTTGAAACAACAAATTGAAATTATTTTATCAATTTAGAATTATTTATAATCTTTTCCAGTTTATATTAAGAAAACTTTTCAACTTTTTTCTAGTTGTTACTTTTAAGAAAACTTTTTAAAAAGAGAACCTTAACAATTGGATTAACAACAGCAAATCACATAAGTCATTAATTCTAAGTGGAACATGTTGTTATAAATATTTTGAAAAAATAGATACATGTATAAGGTACTTATGCAAGATATATTAAAAATAGACTGATAAATACAACTACAGTAACCTATTTAATTATGCAATCATATAATAGAAGTTTTATCAATTCTGCAAATTATTCTTAAAAACAACTGCATGCTTACTACAACTTTTATGTACATCGCAATTGAAGCAGTATATCGGAATCTTCGATTACAACAGTGCTAAGCCCAAGTGAAGCAAAATATTTATTTTGACTTAAATATTACTTAAAGCACTTAAGAGTACTTTGATTTAAATTGTTAATAACCTGAGTTGGTGTGTTATTTTGTAAATGAGCACTTTTAATAAATGATAATAAAAGTGAAGTAAAATAATACAGATATCAGAAAGATTAAAGAACAAATTTCGAAATTTAAGTGTTTCAAGAATATTTTTATATTAGAAAATTATTATACGGACAAAAATAACTTTTGAAAAAGTCTGATATTTAGTTACGTGTGAAGCACTTAAATTTTAAGATAGATAATTACCAGATAAGGAGTTCTTTAATAATTCAGATAAGGAGTTCTTCAATAAATAATGACATTCCATTCACATTGTTGAGTGGTAGTAGTCAGAACCATTATGATCTGAGTTTCATAACCTGAAATAATCCTTCTACTCATGTAGGGACCAATTGTGATTATGAATCTGTTACCAATTGTGATTTCACAAGCTACCAATTGTGAATATGAATATGATTTCAGGCGTTATCCT
>JAPDSC010127093.1:0-11955 GCA_026290005.1 Latrodectus geometricus
CCACTCTAATTATTCTATCTGAATTATAAGAATCTCATAATTTTTTAAAAGAAAGAGATTCACAAACAAAGGTTTTTGTTTAAAAAATATGTTTGTATAAATTCATATCTTGTTTTTCTTTTTTTAAGGTTGCATCACCATTATAAAACTTAAAATTTTTTATCAGTTTTAGAATCAAACGGAATAAAACAATTTTTTAAATAGTAGCGATATTTATATTTATTGCAGACAAATATTTGTATACATAATTTTAGATACTAGAATTAAATTTTGACTTGTTATAAAATATTCTTTATTTAAGTATACTTTATGAAATGTATATTAAAATATTTCAACATGGTATATATTATAATTAAATATTAATATAAACATACCTCATTATCTAATAATATGATACTTTTAAATAAACAGGAGTTAAAGAAAATTAAATGTTTTAATTTAGATTCAGGCAATTCTTAATCTCTGGAAGTCAATAAAATTCAAATTCCAACATGTTTTGTATAATATGTATCGAAATGCATTCTCAAGTATAGAGCACAAAAATAATGGTAATTATTTTTAGGTTATTTTTTAATGAATATTGATATTATTCTCCTAAGCATACATTATAGATATATACAAATGATATTTGTAAATAAATGAGCATTATAATTAATGTACATTTATATAAAATACCATTTGTATATAAATGTACATTAATTATTTAAAAAAAATGATTCTATCAATACAATAAATATTAATTTAACCAAATGAAAAATATAAATTTAAGCTGCATAAATGAGAGCACTTTTACTGTAAATTAAATATACACACAAAACAAAATAAGTAGGCAGCACTTTTTAGGAAAATATCTCTTAAAAAATATAAATAAGAGTTCAAATTTTTCACCAGTTTCCAAGAAATCAATAAATATATTCTCCTCAACCGTTGCAGTCAAACTGGCAACTCATGAAGTATATTCATCTCCGGTGGTGAGTAATTTTGTTATAGACGGGTGGCTAACTTTAAAACTATGTCTCCATCATCCCCCCCCCCCCAGCATCTGAAAAAAATCATTTTCATCGTTCCGCAATGGTTATAAAATAAGAGGATGGGGAAAAACTACCCTCATAAAGAGTGCAGATTAAATGGGAGAGGGATGTGAGTTGGCCTACCATCTGAAATATATTTAAATAACCTGCGTTGAATAACTTGTTAAAACTTGGATTCATTGAATGATTTATGTTCTAACTTCATTTGAAAGCAAATCAAAATATAAGATAGTCATCATTGTTTAATTTTTAGATGTTGTTGGGAAATAAACATAAACACGCACTATCCATTTATCTAATTATCTATATCTTATCATTAGTTTAATGAAATTATTGGATAAAATTATGCCATATTTCATAAGACTGAAAAAATAGTTATTAATTTTTATTGTCATTTATACTTTAAATGTTAAGAATAGAAATAAGGTTTCGGTTTCAAAGTTCCGTTATCTGATATATGTAATTTAATTAGTTATAAAGATTTAACAATATCATATTATAATTATGTATTATATAAAATCTAAGCAATGTCTAGTATTTAAACAACAAATATACAGATATACCATGGCTGATTAAATAACTCAATCTAGTATTTTGAATTTGAATAATCTATTCTAAAACGATGCATTTGAATTAGCAATGGTTAGCTATATTATAAAATGATAAATGTCGTGATTTTAATATAAATTAATTTATAACCATTTTGAGCAAAATTAAAAACAATAAAAATGGAAATGTTTCTAATATTTACTTTTAAAAGAATATTTCATATCAATGTAATAAAATCTGGCTTAAAATGCAGTGACTAACTGTATAAGCAATCGTTTTATTATTCGATAAAATGATTTTTTGACATACAAAGAAATCTTATTGATTTCAAAATTGCGTTTGAGCAGAATATTTGAGTAAGTTATAAATACTAAACTATTTATAGGTAATTTAGTTTCCAGCATTTTTCTGAGAGGGAATTTTATACTAGTTGAGAGTAAAGCAATCAAAAATTTATCCCTTTACTCAATTTTATGTATTTTTAAATAATCTTAGATATTATGAAAGAAAATTACAGGTCATTACTAAATTTCTTTACTTCACATATCATTCTTTGTATCAAATTAAAAATGAAACATTGGGAAAAGCGATGCTGGTTATAATATGTTGTATGTATTTTGCTTGCAAATAATTACTGTATTACTCTAATACATATTTATAAAGACTAATACATATTTAATAAGAGTCTGTTTAAAATTTTATTGTTTATCCTATATTTTATATCAGATCCTTCATATAATTGTATAATAATTTCTATGTAGTGTTTACTTTAAAAAATGAAGCTATTTTCACGTTATGACTAAAACATTCACATGTGAATCTTCTCAATGTATTTAATTTTGAAACAAAAATAGTAGACAGTAGCTATAAGCGATGGTAGATTTTTATTTTAAATAGTGTGTTTTGGAGAACTATCCACCATTACTAACATATACAGTTTCTGGACTAAATATACTTAATACAATTAAATGCAGCTTCAAAACTATATATCATATATGGTATACAACATTGAGATGGTATACAACATTCAGTAAGCTTTTATGGCTTTTACAATAGACATCCTTTGATATTTGATTGAGATATAGGGTTAGAAATATCAACAACAATGTCCTAAGACAATGAATGCAAATAATTTTCTAAATATTCACTACATAATATGTTTATTGACTTCATGTATCAACCTCTTGTCTCATAAAATAAAAAAAACATATATGATTCATTTATATATATTAAATGTGAGGAATTTTAGCAATAATTTTGAAATGCATTTCACTTATTGAAGATATTCTACATGTAACATTTTATTTCATTTTCTGTTATTAAAAGTTAAATATTCCTTCATACACAAAGTGACTGTTAAACTAAAATGTTTTTGCAATAACCTTCTTAATTGTTTTTTAATGAAAACAAATAGTTCATATATATCAGGGGTGGCCAAGACGTCAACCGCGGTCGACTGGTAGACCGCAAAGACATTTTAGGTAGTCCACGCGATCATCCCGATAATGACCTCGGATAATAAAAATTTAATTTATGACTTATGACATAGAATCAATTAACTATTTAAAATAAAAATTCACTTCAGTCTACGCTTTAAAACCCAAAACAAACTGTCTAAATATTTACGATTTATGATTTAAAACATAAAACAGACATGATGAGTGTGATTAAAACATTCAGAAAAAGTAGAGAAAGGTATGGATCTCAATTAAGAAAACATAAATTGAGAAACTTCAAAAACATAGAGGAAGAGTGCATCCATAACCCAAACCGAGACTTCGAAGATTTCGCTTAATACTTACTTGTTTTGTTTGAAGAATTTGAAAGATGATTCGCTGATTTAATTAGGTTGAAAGAAATACTCAATTTTTGATATTTCCCCATTTAATGAAAATGTCAACATTGATGGAGTATTTGAAAAATTAGGACGTTTAATAGATATCACATGAGTCACAGTCGAGGAATAAATTATTAAATCAAGATGCACTATATTTCTTAAATCCAAAGCATATTTAGCGATACTGATTTTTTGAAATTAATTTCAGAAAAAACGTTTCTAAATATTTACAAATTGATTTTGTATTTGAAATCATACTTTGGATCGAGGTATCTTTGCGAATCTGCTTTTTCAATCATGAACAAAAAACAAATATTGGTCTCGCATTTAGCAAATGAACATTTAATTTCGTATTTATGCATTGCAATAAGTTCGTACCAGCCACAATATTATAAACTTGTGGCAGATATACAGTGCCAAATTTCAACTAAATGAAATGAAAAGGATGGCTAGTTTTAGATATATGAATACTTCGATTATTTTTGTCAGTAAATTTTGGTTTTGTAAATATTAATATTAAGATTTTTTTTAGAAAAATTACATAATTTACCATTTTTTCCTGTTACCGAAAATAAATATGTACGTTTAATTTAGCTCTGACTTTGGTAGACCGCCTTCGATTTTTGAATGTGGAGTAGACCCCGGATACCAAAAGTTTGGCCACCCCTGATACATATTATCTGAATATGTTTAAGTTTTCCGTGTTAGTTCTTGTAGGGAAGCCAAACGGACTAACGTTTTTGGGAATATCACAAATATAATCATACTCCTTTGAGAATTAAGTATTATTAATGTAAACACGAAGAAATCATTGCATTTTTAGCATTATTGCATTATTGTATCTTTTAGCGTATGAAGTTCAACATGAGATACATAAATGAATGTACTGATTTTTTTTTTTTTTTTTTTAAATCTAAAAGTAATTTTTTCACTATTTCTGAGAAGAGCTACAAAATGAGCTGACTATATATTGTAAGCTAACGTTGAAAAACCTATTACACCTTTTATTCACATTGAAATCAACACTGAAAAAAATATTTTCAATTTTTATACAATAATTATTAGTAGACAGTAATTTTATTGATTAAATATTATAAATATCGTTTTGTTTTTACATACATAAATATATTTGTATGTTTATAAAATAAAATGAATATACATATACCGTGCTTATAAATACACAACCTAATCAGTGTTATTTGTAGTACATAATTCTAATTGAAAATTTTAAGAAAGTTTATATTAAGTGAAATACAAGCATAAAATTTGTGAATAATATCAACTTATTTTGTACATATTATCCTATATCAATATACATGTTAATTGTATTTCGTACTCTATATGTGATTAACAGATTTTGTTCTACAGTTTAAATATAAATAAAATTAATTATTTCATTATTTCTATTTTGTGTTAATGAGAGAATTCAAATCTCTGAGTTTTACATAATTGGAATATAATCTTGTAGCATTACCATGCAATAGAAATATGTAGTTAAAATTATTTTGTAGATTTCGTAAGGTAGGGTAATACCATTTCTATCATTTAATAAATATATGCTCGTAGAAATGTTTTTAGGTACATACACTGTTATCATAAATTAAGAAAAAATAAGAAAATGAAGATAATGCAAAAGGATAAGCGTAGAATTTAATGAAATTTATACACATTATACATTACATAGGGATACAGAGAATAAAAAGAAATCCCCAAACAATCATGTTATGAAAATTAGTATATGTACAAATGATCAAACGGGATATGTAAGTTATGTATTGGAAAAGCAACTTTAATATGGGCTGTGATCTACATGATAAGAGCAATACAGCACATACAGTAATTGACAATGTTCTCAATTATGTTGTCTGTTAATTGTGTAGAAACTAAGAGCCATTGCTTTTCCAAAGCAGTTGAAAGCGTTGCTTCGGTCAAAGTAGGGAGATTGAGGGTAGCTGTATGTCGTCCTAGAGCGTCCAAAATATGCTCGATTTGGTTAAAGTTTAGTGATCCACAGCATGCGTTTAATTGATTCCTTCTCAAGTTTTGCATACACCATGTAAATCCTGTGGCACGTGGACTCATCTGTAAAGAACGCAACTTTCCATTGATCACAACTACATTGGACAAGTTGGCAAGCCCATTACACTTCCTGCCTATGGCTTGACGTGAATGGGACGCAAATGATTGATAGCCCCGTTTATGATACCTCCGACCATTGTTGATCTGGATACCAACATTTCATAGCTTGCAGCAATAGAGTATATGAGTTCAGCCGGAGATGCGGGTCTATTCCTTCTTGAGCAAAGTGATAAATATTGGTCATCGGCATTCGTTGTAGAGCGTAGCCGTTGTTCACTGATACTCCCGGATGTCGAATAAGTGGTTAGAAATTGTTGCCAAAAGTATGTGAATCACAGACAGACTTATATTCAACAATCTTACCCATTCTATGTGACTTTGTCCTGTCTTTAGTCTCTCAACAGATCTCTGTCGAAATAGTTATGTGAAATGATGACTGGAGGTTTTTATTATAATTTCCCTATATAAGATTTCTGATCTCACACATTCATAGACAATTTCCGCTTTGAAACATCCATTTTGATGCTCCTCCCAAATGACGTATTTCCACAATAGCGCCACTACTTTGTATAATGTATTGGTTACTAACATATTCATATTTCATTTAGAGTGGTTTAATTTTTAGAAAGTTATCACTATTTTTGCAAATACCCTTAATTTTTGTTAACCAGTATATTTCCTTTAAAAAGCAATGTAATTTGTCTGTTGTTTATTAATTGTTTTAATGGTGAATTCAATTTCAAGCAATAGTTTACAACATGTGTTTGAATTATGTTTTTATTAGCACATTATTTTTCATACTTTTACAAAAGTTCTTTTACATCGAATAAAATATTCAATATATGTAAATATATTTCTTGTGAGTAAGATTATTTTTATTAGAAATTTATTTACATATCTTGAAATAAATTCTCGTAAAAATCACAAAAACGAAAACATCATATAATGAAATATTTTTTGTTTTATAAAAATAAAATAGCGCAGTTTCTCAACTTCATAAGCAATTCTCAATTGTAGGGTATTAGTGTTAAATGATTAAGTAAATTGCACAATAATTCATAATCATTTAACATTATCATTACTAATATTATTGAAATACTCTTGGTAATGTTTATAAATGTTTAGAAAGCATTGCTAATTTTAACATCCAATAATATTTATTAAAAAATTCCTTAAATCTTTAATATGTTTGATAGATGAAAAGAAATATCTTTAGCTTATAACGAAAGAATTATACATTTATTCGTACCACAAAACACAATGTTTTACAGAAAATTATTGTTCTAGAAAAAGAAATTATTTTAAATAATACAATTATAAATGGTCATTAAATAAATATCAGTTATGAATATTTCAGATACTATTTTATTATATATTTCATAATTTTAATAAATATCATCAAATTTATTTTTCTTCAAATTTAAAATAACAATTTTTTTATTAAATTTAGTAAAAAATATATTTGTGATGAATTTTAAAATCTTTCTTAAGCATTAAGTTAAAAAATAAGTCAAAATTAAATGCTATGCCTCCAAATTGTATAAGTATATATTATTGCTTCAATATATTTGTTTATATACTCAATAAAATATTATTTATATGATTTATCAAATTGCACTCGTCAATCATTAAATATTATTGTATTCAAATAAATTATATATTTTTTGGGCATTTACAGCATAAGAAGTTCAGAATTTTACATAAAATATAAAACATAACTTGAACAATGAAATTCAGTAGAGAATATTATTATGCATAAAAGAGAGTTTTGCTGAATGTTCTGTTAAATTTGTTGTAAAGGTAATCCTCCCTGTTTGAAAACATCTTCATAATATTTTCATTATATGACAAATGTTAGGATAAGCAAAATAAAAATATTCTAAAACTTACCATTAAATATTCAAAGTAATGATTAAGGAAACGGACTAAATATATGCTTGTGACATTCAAAATGACGTACTAGAGAATTTTCATATTTCTCGTAAGTGGAAAAAAGGCACTGAATTATTGTTAAAGACAGTAATTTTCAAGAGTGCCTAGAGACATGCAAATTTAATGTATGAATAAATAAATATTTTCTCCGTAATTTAATGTGATGCATAAATGTTTCTTTTTGATTGTAGAAAATAAGGAAAATATAATATTGATAAAAAACAACAAAAAATCTAATTTAAAATATCCTTAATGGCATTCTCGGACTATAAAGCAATATTTTTTAAAAGAATAAAATATGCATGAATTGATTAACTTGCACGAAGTTAAGGATTTACTTCTTTTTATTTTAAATATATTAGTGAGAGAAATAGAACTTCAACAAAGTCATCTACTGGCACGTAGAAAATATTTTATTCCATCAACAGTAAAATTGTTTATATGCTAAACAAAATACAGTATCATATACAAATTTCTATACAATTTTATAAAAATTTATTATTTATTTAATTATGGAATACAGTTTTATATAACTGATATCAAAATAAAATTTAATGCAGTTTCCATACATAAAATGAGAAAATAAAGCAAACTAATTTAAATGGAAATTTATTTTCTATAATTAATTTAGTCAGAGTTGAAAATTCTGTTATTTAAAATAGCCTACAATGGGGAAAATAAAAGTATAATATTCATACATAATTTTGATTTTTTTATAAATTCAAAAACAAATATTTAAATGAAATTTTATTCAATTAATTAAATTGTAGGAAAAAAATATAAAAATCAAAATTCAGTTATAATATATTTTACAAAAAACATCTTTGTCCATTTTGAAAAAAGAGATAGATAATGTCGTAGTGAAAACGACATAAAAGGAGCCGCAGAGGAAACAGATGTTTGACTGTAAATAAATTCTGTAACAATTCTCGGCAGTAGTTTTTAAAATATATAAGAAAGGAAACATAAAAAATTGTAATATAAAGAGACAAGGGTAATAAAGAAATAAAACTATATATTTCAAAGTGGCACCCGAAAACTGCACTTAAAGTTTATTGCAGTTTTCTATCCCAGGGTCCTTTTCCCCTTGGGATGTATGGGTGGTCCATATGAAATTAAAATATTCTCCTTTTTGTTTGTGTGTGGCAAATCAAGGGTTTTGGAGGGGAGATTTCTGACCATTCCCTGGAAGCCTAACACCGATGAGATACAAGAAAATATCCAATAGAAGAAAATGCGAGAAGAGATGAGGGCAATATAAAAGTTAAGGAGTTGAAAATGGAGCATGCAGATATCCAGATATTCAGAATTCAGAGAGATATGAATTGAATGAAAAGGACATATCCTCTTGGCTGCAAAGATAGGATTCAGAGTGATATTCCCAGAGATTCACAGATATATATGAATTAAAAGCCTCCGACGAGATATTAGGAAGAGAAGCCTAACCTTACGATGAGACCTTGGGAACTACAAAAGTCCGCCGATGATAGAAAGAAAGGTACGGAGCAGTGAAGCACAGGCCTGACCAAAAGAAGAGTCTAACAAAAGGAAAGCAACGGTTCTGTACAACAAAGGGAAATTCACTACAAAGGGGGTGAGTCATTTTAATCTCTGCTTCAGGACCCTGGCCTCACAATGTTTTATAAATATGCTTTTATATGTTGTTAAGACAATTAATCTTTAAATATAAATTGTAAATATTTAAATGTTAATAGTACAATAAAATTACATTATTATTATTATTATTATTATTATTTAAATTGTGTCATTCTCATATGGTCTCATTAAATCTCCACTATTTCTAAGAACTTGGGTTAGCTCGGTGTTATATACTCATATATATATCAAGTTCCACCACATCAGATAACATTAGATTCATACACATCTATCAGAAGCGTAGTTAATATTACAGGGAACTTCCCCTTGACATGGCAGCTTGTCTTTTTTGGATCTTGCGCCACAAAACCCAACCAATCCTCTTGACCTGACCTCTGATAACTTCCAGTGTTGCATTCATAACTCTTCTCACTTGCCTATTTCAATTGTCTGCTCAGGTATTTAAATTTTCTTTTTAGCTTATGCTAAAAAAGGTATTATAATTAAATTACATTTCATTTGAAGTCTACCGCTATACTTTTTCTTCGGTTATACTTTGAGATTACAGATCTTTGCAGCTCTTTGAGGCTCTTTACATTGCAGCTCCTTGAATCTATTTAGTTTCACGCATTGACGGAAGCTGTTCTTTCCTTTGATACTTTTGAGACTGTCAATTAGGTTTATCTCCTAGTGATAAATATTATTTTCCATTAGGTTCTTGTTGTTTCTCTGTTCCTGACTGAGGCTCTCGCCACACAAGTCTATCAGATTCCGTTTCCCCATCTCCACCTTATCTTTCTATTCAATATTAATCCATATTTTTCTATATTCTTCTTCATTTTTCTCTTTTCTGTATTAGATTGGGACATTCCAATGATAGCCATACTCCAACTCTTTTTTCTATTGGTTTCTTTATGATTAACAAATTAGAATAAAACTTTTAGATTTCTAGGAATGGATTGAAAATCTCAATTTTTGACTGGCTACACAAATACAGAAGATGATATGTTTCTTTATTTATCATATAGAACACCCTCAAGTGAAATGGTTCCCTTGGATGTAAAACTGCAATAAAATTTTATGCTTTCACTATAGTTTTTAAATTCCTCAGGAACTAACACACCTTTACAAATTTTTTATGTATGATACACTCGTCATTCTATCATTGTTTTGTTGCATTTTATTTCATTTGTATATGCGTTACCTTAAACCATTTTATATCTAGTGAATGGTAACTAAGGATGTGATTTCTCAGCTTCATGTTATATTGTTTACATTAAGTTAATAGTTTTAATATGTATAATATATTTTTATGAGTATCGGTTAATACATTTACAATACTCTTAATGTTTAATTTACGCAATTGAATTTTACATTTTAATTTACTTTTTAAGTGAAAAAAAGGAAATTAATTATGTTAATTACATAAATGACTTTACAATTAAAATTCTTTTTTATTAAATTAACGAAGACGCAGATAAAATTAAAATTTAGACATAGTTTTTAGCATAATAGTATTTTTAGTTTAATCTTTTTCCGTATAAAATGATTTTATTTTGTTTATCTTAGATTTAATGCATATTTATTGGAAATATATTTAAATATATCAAAAAGCACTGAAATTTTTTTCAAGTACATGATATTCTCGTAAATTTTACATTATTGGAAAGAAATTAATAGTGTATTTTACTTGCATACCTTTCTTCTTATCCGTATCCCTATTCTAGGAAAAAAGATTTTTGAATATTACCAAATAATGTTGGTATAAACATTACAAACATAATAATAAATTTCTCTTGAGGATTTGTACACATATACAGCTGTTTTATTAAAAATATTACTCTTTTAATAAAAAAAATCATATTAAAATATCTTTAAACAATAAATGGTTTTGCTTAGTACAAATAAATAACGTATTTATTATATATAGAGCTGTGTTACAAGTATAAAACTATAAATAAAATTTTAATATATGCTGCAAAATGTACTAAACTACTGATGTACAAAAATAAAGAAATTACAATGAAGACTGCGAAGTTTGTGTTATTATAAAATACACTTGTGTAAAAAATTAGTATTGAATTCTGATAGTATTCAAAACGATAAATTATTATTGTCCTTCAAAAAATATATATGTCACATATATATCTAAAAATTATCCATTTTAGACGAAAATGTTTAAAAAAGATTAGACCATTCTTAAAATAATTTTATAAGAATATGATCAGTAAAGTTAAGAATGCGAATGTCATAACTTATGTTACTAAGATTATGATCTATATTTACTCAAGTATAAGAATTCTTAAAATTTTAATTAAAAATAGGTGTTTATTAATAATATATTCATTTTACATCTTTTTCTCGTTTAGAAAATTCACGTTGGTAGTTTTATATAAAAAAAATTGTACTGTAATGACATTTGAAGATTATTTTTTTTATTTTTTTTTTCAATTTATCTTTTTTAACTATTTCAATTACTTATAACATTATTCTTAGTATGTTAAATCCAAATTACAAATAATATAATCATTCTGAGTTGTAAAGTATTTCATTTTACTGATTAACTTCTTTCCCTGTGAAATCCTATATTTTGTCTTAAAGTAAAATTTATTATATCACAAATATTCAAATTTATTATATCACAGAATATATTAAATTTGAATATTAAAGGGCATCATAGATGCAAACAATAAAATTTATTGAATAAAATAGTTATGCTGTGCTTTATATAAAACTCTGTTATTTAAAAGAATAGAATAATTTATGTCTAACAAAAGTTTCTTATACTGGTACAAAATAAAAATAGCTAAATTATTGTCGATTGCTTTCTCAAACTGAAGATTCTCTGAATGCTTTTCATTCAAATACCATCATTAATTATACATACATACATATATATATATATATATATATATATATATATATATATAT
>JAPDSC010127095.1:6145-27755 GCA_026290005.1 Latrodectus geometricus
ATATATATATATATATATATATATATATATATATATATATATATATACTAACATGTAGTAATAACAGTTTATCCTTAAAATTGATTGCAGATAATTCCAAAATGCCTCATTTACATATTTTTTAAATCTTCATGATTAATGTTTCCTAGAATCACAATAATGATTCTGCGTTTAAAATAGTTTGAGAATCTAATGATCCTAAATGACCTAACTTCAAACTAATTCTTAAGAATTGCAATTTTTATTTTTTTTCTGTTTTGATTATTAAAACTATGAATTTTCTCTTAATCATTAGGGGTTCCTGTTAAGTTTAATATTGTTGAAAGATCTGTATTTTGAATATTCTCTAATAATCCTTATACAACATTCTGAAGTGTGTGTACCCAACAGTCTTTACCGTCATATTGTGTTGCCACTTTAAATTATGCACACAAATATAAGTTTAAAATAATCAGCTTTTATTTTTGTTTATTTAACAATGCGATAAGTTTTAGTTTCCGTCTATCGTTTAGTTAGCCGTAGACTTTTAATATTGAAATCAAACCCATGCGTACAGAAGTGAATAATTCATTTACATTATCTACAACATATATAATATTAATAAATTTAAATTACACACATGTTGCATAAATACATATGAATATATTATTCGAATCTTCATAATGGATAGTTAAGAGCAAAGAAAGCTTTATTTTAGTATAGAAATCAGATATAATTACATGAATAGATAATTAAAACAAAACATTTATTTTGTGTAAGATAATTTTTAAGAAAGTATATTCACTTTCATTTTTGACAGCTATCTTCAACAAAACGATAGGTGTAAATTGAGTTTCATTTTCATAAGGAAAGAAATATTTTTGAAAATTTATAATAAAGATATACTACTATGATTAAAAAGTAGTAATAATTAAATTTCAATAAATATGATTAATATCTACAGCTGTTTGTAACAGCCATTAATTTAGTAGAATATAATAAAATATAAATCTATTTACAAGAAGTCATAAAACTTTCCTTTTAAAATAATTATATTTTGACGTAATATATTTGTTTTTTATTTCTAATAAAATGGCTATTACGTTGTTAATCAATTTCTTTCTAAAAGGACAGTCAAAAAAGATGTAAAATATAACAAAACTGAATTCTCTTACTAATGTGAAAATTTAATTTATTTTTAAAATGTGTGCAAATAAATCATGCTAAGATGAATTTAATCGCTGCAACGATATATAATTTTTATAATAACGGTAAATTTAAAAAAATTAGCAATATCATAAATAACATTATCTTTTTCATTTAGCTACTGTGTTGATTTACACTAAATTTATTTTAAAAATTAATTAAAACAGTTTAAGTGGACAGATTTAAAAAAAAAAGTTTGATTTCAATTAAAAATGGTTTAATGTGAATCAAGTTACGTAAGGTATACCCATAAAATTTAAGAATTATTCAAAAAATTAAGAAGGAAAAAATTCAAAGAAAGAATGTCAGGAACTAGTTTATAATGTGATGACTAATTTTTGAATATTTACAAAATATCAATAATTACTGTTTCTGGCGTGACAAACTCTTATAATAATCAAATAATACCCTAATTGTGTCGATATATTAGTTTCTAAATCATTAAAAATCTTAAGGATGTATAGATATATAATTTCATAATTTATATTAATAAAAATATCATTAAATTCAATATATCTTACAGCCATAATTACATTTATTTTAGACTTAAATCAGCATACAACTCGTAGTTCAAAAAACAACTTGAATAGTTTGACTTTGTTAAGACTATACTTAACTATAATTATAAGAATTCTCCATTTTTTTACATGAAACGATTATGTAAAACTATTTTTGTAACACTCTTAATATTGCAACACATATATAACCACGCAATATTTTTCACATGTTTGATATGTTACCAAGTTCCAAATACTACCCAAAATTTGATTCTTCTTTGAAGTCTGACTTTCAATTTTCTTTCCAAAATTGAAAGAAAATTGAAAAATTTCGTAGGGAAATTGTGTTTTTGAAACCATTTCCAATTCTATATTTTTCACTCAAATGCTTATCTTTAAACTGAATGCTGAGGGATTAATTATTGTCTATTGAAAAATATTTACTAAGATTTTTCATATTACCTTTCAACTATTAAGTGATTTGGAGTGAAGTAACATTTTATTAAGTGCATTTTAAAATTACGATAATTTCTAGATTATAGATAAGAGATATAACCATTTGTGCAGCACTCTTTATAGGGATGAACTTATTAAGTTCTAATATAATATTAAAGTTAAGATAAATTTTACCATGCTTATTATTTTTTAAATATTTTATGGTATTAAGTAATGTTATTCATGGACATTTAATGTTTAAGTGGTTGGAAGAAATAGAATTTTGTAAACACAGTTTTAATGAGAAGGAGAAGAATTTTTAAACAGAAATTTGTTCATAAGGAATGAAATGCAACTTAAATTAAGTTTTAGAATTCTCTTTGGAAACTTTAAGTTTGCAAATAAAAAAAAAACAAAATACGCTTACACTATGACAAATTCTATAGGTAAATTATTATTATAAAAGCTTATCTTAAAAATACGCATTTCAATAAATGAAATTCTGATTAAATTTCAAACTGCTTACAAAAGCATTAAACTGAGAATACAGTTTTAAGCATTATATTAGGTTGAGGAAAAAGTTATCCATTATTTTTTCGGTAGACGTCTGTAGTGATCGCTATCTCGTGAGGTATCTATCAAACAATTTCAAATTTATGCTCATTGGAAAGGTGACATTTGACACTAAAATATTCTCTTGCGGTTTTTTGTTTGAATAATTCAGTTACGAGTACAAGGTTTTAAAAATAGAAGACAACAAACAGAAAATTTGATACATTTTAGTTTTTCTTTTATAATGGCGAAAATGCTAACCAGGTGGCTAAAATTGTGAAAGGTGTTTATCGTCCTATATATGACTGTAACAACCAGTTACGCACAATTTTGGTTTCGTCGATTCCGTTTGGGTATTTGGATGCTAAAGATGCACCTCGCATGGATACAACATCGTCGAGAATGTCTATAAAATATCAAAAATTATCAAACTTGACAGCATGTCAGCAGTGGTAGCTTCGCACAAGACCTAAAAATCTACATGAAAATTGTTTTAAACCTTTTTACAAAACGAATCTGAAAGAAGTTAAAAAAAAGTTCACGTAAAAATAGTGGATTTCTTTTTCCCCAAACTACTCTATATAATTAACAGTATTTTAAATACCTTATTCTACAGAAATTCAAATGTTCAGAGTTCTAAGGAAAATGAAATGTTTAATTTCATTAAGTTAAATAAATATTAGGTTTTACTCCTTAAATTTATAATTAGAAACATAAGTTTACCTTTAATTTTAATTATAGTTCCTTTTATTCATGTTCTTTTATTAAGTTATCTTTGAAATAATTTTGGCATTTTACTTTAATTAAAATACTACGTTTCATTTCATTTTACTAGGGAAATGAATAAAGTTATTATTTATTTTTGTAGTTTCTTATTCCACAAAGCAGCATGTAATATTTTGAAAATATTATTCTTGAAATTAATTTATTCATTTCGAATAGGATTATTTCTCAAGGGATTCTTCTTTACTTAATTATCATGCATTAATACATTCTTTCAAGTTTACATCTTTACATTATTTTAAGTAGGTATTTCTAATAGGTTGCTTAATGCTTGTTATTCCAAAACTTGAATTGAATAGTATCATTAATCAATTAGTATCATTTCCTATCTTTATACTTTACAGATGAACGGACAAATTAATTTGCATTTTACCATTAATCAAATAAAAAAACTACATTAATTTAATTAGGTTTATAATGTTTAATTTTACATTTAGCATAAAATTCTACTTAATAATTTAGATTTCAAATTTGTTAAACAGCTAATGAATATTACTATAGTAATTCAGTTTTATTTTCTTTTATTTTTTAAAATAAAGTTAAGTTAGATAAAATTTTCATTATGCATAAAAAATCTCCTATTTCAATGATATATATTTCTATTGATACTACCTCTGCTCCCATGTCTTAATTCAATAAGAAAAATAGAGGGATGGGATTTTAAAAATAATAAAAGTGTGAAACTTATTGCAAATTTTGTGTATATCTGCCTATTATAACAAAGCAAAATTTGATATTTTAATCTAATTTTTCATTTTACAGATTTTTCGAATTATTTAGGTTATTAATAACGGAGAAAAATATAAATGAATGCAGAATTTTGTTAAAAAAAACTTTAATACTCTAACTGTTTATGTTTAACAATCGCCTTCCTTGAATATAATAGAATTGATTATTTAAGAAAAATCATATAAGCAATTTTGCCAATTCCCAATTTATTAAACTGTTGATGAACATAAATAGAAGTAATTCAATCAATCGTGATATGTACTAGTATTATAGCATAATCATTAAAAGTTTTTTTTTTCTGCTTAGAAGAATTTGTAGAAGGTCATCCATAAAATTTTACAATTTTACAAGGCAATACATTATTGAGTTTTAAACTGTCCTCAGTTTGTACTAAACAGATTTTTGATTGGTGTTTTTCAAATTCTTTCTTAGAATTTTAAATGTGAAAATTTACAAAGTATGCAATTTTCACAAATCGTTTTAATTTCAATTTAAAAAAGTGCATTAAAATTAAATTTTATATCATTACATTAATATAGATTAAATGAAAAACACTTTATCAAATTTTATGCATGTTTTTTTTTTTTTTTTTTTTTTTTTTTTTTTTTTTTTTTTTTTTTTTTAAAGTAATTGAAATATATAAATGTCCTGCTTTCATAATACTGTTTTGTGATTGTATTTCGACATAAGTTGAAACATTATTAAAATCAAAATTACATCATATAACGATTATATCATGCAAAACAAATTAAAAAGAATATTTTTTATGATTATTTAAAATAATTTTAGAGTAGACATAAATGAAAATTTTAATAGTTTTTACCAGTTTATTATAAATTGTATCAAGATCAGTATAATTAAAATATTTTATATATTTGAAAATCTTACTTTCCAGGCATTGTTGGAAGTTATAAAGATATTTTCTTATACCTTAGTTTATTTTCAGCTTTTTTTTTGTTTCATGATCAAATCTTTATCAATTAATATTTTTTTTTAAATCTACCTGAAGTTTTATAAAAATTAATAACATGGCATACAAATTAAGAACACCCAATAATCCTATGGTTCTGAGTATAATTTAACCTTCAAAAGGATTTTGTTAATTCAAATTAAATGAAGTAAAATAAATCATTTACAAATTGTTTACTTGTTTTGTTTTTCTTCTGCTATATCCTTTTTTTCAGAAGAAGTAATTATATTAGTAGAATAATATCAGTTTTTGGAAATATGTATACCATGTTTGTTTTTGGAATGTAAATTGGGTATAATTTTATTATGGATAGAAGAAAACATCAGAACTTCTGATTTAATTAAGCACTCATTAAATGTATTGCGAGTACAATTTTAGGTAAAAAAATGTACAGAAATAACATGGTACTTCATGTCATAACATAATGAGTAATAACTAAATTTATTATATATTTTGTTTACGTTTAAATTTATTATCATAAAATATTACACTGTAAGTTGACAAAATATTCATTTACTTTCGGAGTATACGTTACCACATAGACATGGATGACTATATTGAGATCTCTTTATACGAGTAAACTCATGTGCATTCTAACATGTCTTAATTGGTGAAAGAATTAAATATATTAACGCAAACCCTCAGTTAACTTGCAAGAGTATTATACGCCAGTGATTAATAAACGCATATGGCAGTGATTCTGAACCTCTGGGGTGCGCCACCCTAGGAGGGCGCGAGCATACCCGAGAAAAAATGTTATTTAAAAAACTGAAAGACTGAAACTGACTGAAAGAAAAGAACACACTCACACATGCAAAACAAAATACATTTCAACATATTTAATAATTAACTCATTAACAATTTACTAAATTAAAAACAAATTTTGTAATTATTAGGGACTTCTTTGGGCCTGTATTTCAAAACAAAGTTTTTCGAAGGAGGGTTTAGTATTATAAATAGACACTCTCAGTTCTTTTTCTATATTTAACTGAGATCTATATTTTGTCTTCAAAGAAGTTACCACAGAAAATCCAGTTTCATAAAGGTAAGATGTTAAAAATGGTAGTAGAATGCGAAATTCTCTTGTTTTTAGTGCAGAAAACTCATCATCCACTCCTGCCCAAAATTCAAAGAGTGATTTATTACTAAAATGTCTTTTCGTTTCGCCGCTTGTCGTGAAATCTATGAAGGTTTCTTTCTCTTCAATTGAGAGTCCTTCGGGAGTATTTTGAAATGTATCCCTCACCCACTTGTAACTTGACATAAGTTTGTCATCAGCAAGAAAGTACTTTTTAAAATTCTTTGCTAGCATTGCTAAATGATTTTCAATGGTTACAAAAACAACTTTTACATGTTGTTCTTCAGCCTTGTAAGTTTTATTACACTCATTCAAATTTGCAAACATTGTTAAGTTTTCTTGCTTTAAATTTCTGCTCCACAATTCTAATTTCCTACAAAAAGCATTAACTTTATCACTCGTATCCAATATATGTGGATTTGCTCCATGCAGTTGAAGATTTACGTTATTAGATTTCTCGAATATAGTAGACCATGTAGCTCAATTTCATCGCAAATAAACTATCGTGAAAATTCTCAGCTTCTAGGAAAATGGTGATTACTTTTCTTAATTCGTAAACACGTTGCAAAAATTTCCATCATGATAACCATCTTGCTTCGCAATAAAATAGTAACGCTGAAAGTACTGCACCCATGTCTTTACAAAGTGTGGAAAAGATTCTTGATTTCAGGGGTATCATTTTTATATAATTTACTACGGTTACAACCGTAGTTAACACAATATTCAAACCAGGACTCATTTCTTTGCAAGACAAAACTTCCCTGTAGATCATGCAATGTGTCCAGACGTACAGTGGCGGTTTTGTTTCACAAGTGCTTAAATACTTTGGAATCTTCCTGACATAGAACAAGCACCATCCCACATACATCGGACATATTTCGAAGCAATTTTTCTATTCTATGTTTTTCTCGTTCACAAAATCAATTACGGCTACAAATAATGCGAATGTTGTTGCTTTGATTTCTATTGCTTTGCAGAAAAGTAATTCTTCTACTGACAAATCATCACAAAATCTAACATAGGCAATGAAATGAGCATCTTTATTACTATCAGTTGCCTCATCGATTTGTATTGAAAACAATTTGTCTCTCTACTTCGACAAAAGCTGACACTCTACATCTTCAGCTATACCAGCAATTCGACGGGCAACAGTATCATGTGAAAGAGGTATAGACTGCAATTGTTTTCAAAATTATCTCCAAACATAATTTCTACAATCTCAATTTCGGCTGGCAAAATAAGCTCTTTACCAGCGGTGTAAGCATTTTTAAATTTGACTATTTTATATGAAATTTTGTAAGAGGCAATAAAACCTTTTTATTTACAGACAAATTTTTTTAAACAATGATTTTTGCTTTTCACATGATTTTAATTTTAATTTGAAGAATTCTCTGGGTTTGCTTACGTACTCACTGCGAAGAGTTTTCAAATGTCATTTAAGTTTATTAGATTTTATGCTGTTTGCCGCCATTATTTTTGAGCAAATGATTACACGTGGGGCTTTTCTTCTTCATTTACTTCAGTACTAGTGAACCCAAAATTTAAGTATTCTTGATTTTATTTTGGGAACCACACTCGTCTTTGTACTTGTTGATGCCTGTCTGTCGTCTAATGCTCACTTACACCTGCTTAAAAATTATCCATGATTCTGCATAATTCTCTGCCGTGAATATTTAATACGGTGAATTGGAATTACACGAAAATATACATGACATACACATTCAGAATAGATTAATAGCGATAGAATGATCGACTCGAATAAGATTGTGAGGAATTTAAATTAGCGTCATAGAACTTTCTCCTTCTCCCTACGAGAACACATTTGTTCCCATCTGCTCACGCTCCTAACTTAACTTTTAAGCTTACCAGACAAATTCCAGACAAATCGAAACTTCTCGCTAAACCGTGAGAATGCCCGACATGGCGGGACGCAAGAGCAATAAAAGGGCATGAGTTTCTTGTTAAAATGTCGATAAATTTCCGTATTCTGGGTAATTTGTAAAGTTTAAAATTAAGATTGTAGGTTTAGTGCCAAAAATACTTAAAATACATTATTATTGTATACATTTTATTGTTTGTGTTTGGGAGGGGAGCGATGAAAATTATGATGGAAAATTAGACCATGAATACTAAAAGGTTGAGGAACACTGGCATATGGTGGCTTTCAGAAGAAAAAAATACCGTCCTCAGGAACTTAATCAAATTCAGAAAAATATCTGTAAAACATTTCAATTGTAATTGACTCAAATTATATCTGAATTGTAGAAATTCATGAAGATGTCACGTGATATGTAAAGAAAAAATGCTTAGAGGAAAAAACTTTTCATTAGGAAAATAATAAAATCAAAATATTGTTCAAATTAACTGAAATTTAATTAAAATACTTAATATTTTTAGCTTTTCTTAAGAATCTACCTTGGCATAAATGGCTTGAATAAAAAATTTCAATTCAAAGGTAATATTAATTAAATACTAACTACTTAAAAATTGCTTAATTACATAGATATTTTAAATTAATTATTTATTTATACATCACATTTTGTTTGAACCTTTGAAGTTATTCAGATTTTAAAAAATCGTATTACGTATTATTAATTAAATTTCATACTTTTATCACTCCAGGCGTGACTGAATTGTGTTATTTGCATTAAAATACATTGATCAATTAATGAAAAAAATTTTCATACTTTATATTTTAATTGGTTGGTAATGTTGGTTACAACGCATACATGTCTTAGACAATAGCGTTATCCTGTCATAAACTTTTCATGATTGACTTAAAATCTGTAAAAGAATCTATGTTAGCAAGATTCTTTCTTTCACTTTTACTACATATTATTAATCTTATGCCCAAGAAAAATATGTTTGTGGTTTCATCTAACGACAAAAGAGAAAATACATACTTTAAATATAACCATAGTTGTAACTGTGCATTAACTTCTGTTTTATTAGCATTTTAAGGTTATAAATATATTCATTTTAAGATTGATCATACAAGTAATTCCCAGGAACTTCACAATTCATAACATTACTCCAGTAACCTTATAATGCATCAGTTTGAAACTGATCAAGATAAGTTACTAAACGGTTAGATTTTATATTTCTATCCAATAAATGATGATTTTAATGACCACTTTTTTTTCAAACATTTCTAATATACATTAAATTGCAAAAACTAATAGAAATAGCTTTTGAATCCCAAAAATTTAGCAAACAAATATAAATACAGGATATTCTAATTCTTCTATTCAAAATAAACGAGTGACTTTTCCTGACATATTACAAAACACCTATGAAAACAATTTCCCTCTAAAAGGAGAGTTTGTTATAAAATAACTAAATTAAAATCTTAATATCAATGAAATATGGTGTTAATTTGGTGGTTCCATTAAGTGGTAACAAAAATAACTAATAGTAGACAAACTCCAGTTGGTGAGAGAAAAAGCTCAATAATATTATATTTAAAAGATTCTCTAATCAAACGATATATATTTGTAACATTACTCTCTATAATTTTGTTATTATGCGCATTGTTTTATTTACAAACTACATTTTGCAACTTTTATTTTGTTGTACTCTATTCATGTTGATATCAAAGTAAATAATTTCCTGAGTTGTGCTTCATCCTTGAATGGCAACAGAGTTATTTTAAAATTATTTTTTTCAGTCAGAAATTGTAAATTAGATCTTCATAAAAATTCTAAATTACAGCGTTGCTTCTCACAACTAAAC
The DNA here is from genome assembly GCA_026290005.1 of Latrodectus geometricus. Lineage (NCBI taxonomy): Eukaryota > Metazoa > Arthropoda > Arachnida > Araneae > Theridiidae > Latrodectus > Latrodectus geometricus. The sequence goes on from JAPDSC010127095.1 coordinate 16,107, forward strand.
AATATATTTTTTGCTCTAAAAATATTTTTAAATACTGAATATTTTCAATTCTGTTTTATCTTCTAAATTATCTTATATATCATTAATTGATTTCCAAAAATTATTTTTGTAAAATATATAATAACTTATTTATAATTCCATAAGACTAAAATAGTTGCTGTATTAATGCTAATAAAAATATTAAACATAATGAATATGGTAGACGTTTGTGCATTATAAGGAGAGAAAAATGAAAAAAGAAATTATGTGAGAGGTTTTATCAAATGAGATAAATTTCTTTTCAATTATGTTTCATAAAGTTTAAAAAATTACCAAAATATATATATTAAATTTTAAGTAGCTTTGATAAAATTTTTTAGAGATTTTATTTATTTCTGCAATTACATAGTCATTATTAATATTATTATGTCTTTTTCATTAATATTTTTTAAACTTATAGGCAAAACAAAATTAATACGGTATTATGTTTTTAAATTTTGGCTATGCTACTTTTATTCCAAAATTCAACATTTTCATATCAAATTGGAAATCAAACTTTGAGAGTTACAGTCTTGAATTTTGGAAATTTTAAAATGCTGATAGATGATGAATAATTGCTTTATATTTGTAATTGAAATAAATATTTTAAGTATTTAAAAAAAATCTTTTAATTTTTAATCATGCAATGTTTCTGTTAAAAATTAGTCTTATATAGTAATTTAAAATTTTAAAATATATTTTTCATTACTTACTCATACTTGAAATTTGTAGAAGAAAACAATACTTAGAGAAGGAAATTAACGATTTTAAGAAAATGATTTTAACTGTATCATATGAATTGAAAATACATCTGTAATATTTTTAAACATGAATTATTTGAGTATAAAATAGTTTTAAAACATTAATTAAAATGTGTTTTAAATATTTTTCCAAAACTCTAATTGAAGTACAAATTAATTAAATATTTATATTTAAGTCATACCTTTTAATTAACGCTATCATTTAAAAATGTTTCTTAACTGTTTTGCTGCTTTTTCTCAAAGGAAAAAGAGTAGAGCTATTTGTGTGTTACACATAATCAAGTTAATCATTTCTTAAATGCTGCAATATTTGTCATATTAAATAAAATATTTCTTTATTCATTTTCCATTAATTTTAATTATCATAAAAACTAAAATATAATGTTGGGTGAAAAATAAATAAAATTTTATAAGTGAAAAATGATTAATCAAAAAAGAAAATTTGTTTACCTTACTTTTTTATTTTTATCATGTTGTGTATGATTTATGTACATTTACGGACATTGATAAAAAATAACTTTTAATTAAGTGTGATTTTAATGTAATTTACTTTTCCGAAATATAAAATTAGATCTGCTTAGAAATGGAGCATAAGAGCTAAATTTGATTTGTACTTTATAAATATTTTTAAAAAGTTTATTTGCTCAATATTTTCCAAAAGTAAATTTCTTTATTTTGTTCAATTTCAAAAGTAAACTAATAACATATTCTATCACTTACTCTCAATGAAATGCAAAATCAGATGTGCCAAGATAAGATTTTTTTTTAAATTAAACTATTTATTTAAATATATTCTACTTAAGAAAGAAGTAGTTCATAATTGTTTATTCTGAAAAACATATTAATGTAATTTACCTAAATCACTATACAGAATCAGGAAAAGCAGATTTATTACATGTATTTTTATATATGAAAGCATTATTATTTAAGCACAACAATCTAAAAGATATCATAAATTCATGGTTATACGGAGTACATGCTACATTACTCAAAATTCCATTGCACTAACTTGAATGATTAAAAATCAAATGTTTTCTCATTTATTGTGATAAAATTGAATTATATCGATTTTTAAATATTGAAGCTAAAATTATGCATTAACAAAACTTCACTTCAAAATGTGGTTATATCTTGAGAAAATAACTCTTATGTTCATAAAGTGTGCTATTATGTCTCTTTAAAATCGAGTACACATAATTTAAAGTTATATTTATTTTATGCATCTTAAGTAGCATAGACGATTTCACATATCCCTTTACTTCAAAATTGTCACATTGTATATTCTAATCAAAAACATATGCTGGGGATTAGATACAGTTATTGAGTATCTACAGTTATTAATTAAGACATTTCTGTCAAAAAGTATTTGTTCACTAATCACTTGATTTTTTTAATTATTTTAATTTATTGCCCTGTTTCAAAAATGTTATTATTTTATTAAAATTTGCTAAAAAAATTATATCAAACATATTGTTTGATTTGCATGCCATACCATTTCCCCAAAATATTAGCGTCTAAAGCATACCATTGTTTTAAATACACTCAAGAGCCAAAACATTATGACCACCTGTCAATAACGAGTTGGTCCACCTTTGGCGCGCAACACAGCTTCAACCCGCCTTCTCATGGATGCCACAAGTCCTTGGTAGATGGCCGGAGACAAGTTGTAACAGATGCTTAAGCAACTGTCACGCAAATCCGAGATATTGCGATTTGGTGGCCTTTGAACTCTGAGCTGCCGTTCCATGACTTCCCAAATGTATTCTATCGATTGAGATCCGGTGAGTAATTCAGCCAGGAGATTAACTGGAATTCAGCATCATATTCCTGCAACCATTTCCAACACAATTTTAACCTTGTGACATGGGGCTTTATTCTGTTGGAACATTCCATTTCCAGCTGTAAAAACAGAGGACATGTAAGAGTGCAACTGGTAAGCAATAAGGTTCACATAACCTATAGCATTCATGGTCTTCTCTACCACAACCACGGGTGCCAGAAACGTAATAGAGAACGTCCCCAAAAGCTTTAAAATGCCACCACCGGCCTGTGTATGACCTATTGTACACTGAGGGAGCAACTGTTCGCCTGAAAGACGACGTATCTTGACAAGGCCATCAGCGTGATGAATGACAAACCGTGATTCATCTGACCAGGCAACTCTCTCCCACTGATCCATGGACCAGTCGCGATGTTCCCCAGCCCAGCGCAGGTGCAGTTGGGGATGATGCTTGGTCAGCAAAGGCACATGAGAGAGATGTTTGTTGCGTAGCCTCATATCCAACTGTGTCCACTGAACAGTGTGCTCCGATACTATTCTACTTGGCCCTGCATTGTATTGGGCTGTCAGCTGAACCACTGTCTGGCTCCCGTTTTGCTTCACCATACAAGACAGTCTCCGACGATCTTTTTCTTTGATAGAGTGTGGGCGTCCAACACCATGTCGTCGTTAACTGCTGGTTTCTCCATCATTCATTCACTTTGCAAAGTACTAACAACTGTAGATTGCGAACAACCCACGAGTCATGCAGTTTTGTAAATACTTGTTCCGAGTCTTCGAGCCATTATAATCCGCCCTCGATCCAAGTCACTTAGATTCTTCCCATCGCGGACAGAAATAAATGAAAAAATGATTCTTCAGACTCTCCAGCAACAGTTAAATACTACTTCCACCTGAAATCGTACCTTCCACGTCATCCAGGCGAGTTCATTGCATAATGTAGGGGTGGTCAAATATTTTTGCTCTTGAGTGTAAATAAAATATATTGATTACAAATATATTTACAATAAAATTGATCATCAAATAGGTTCAAATGATATGATATGATTGATTTTATTTCATATGTATACTCAGTAATTGTAGAATCCTAAGCTTTCTAACTCGTACTTCACTTAGAAAAAAGAGAATTTATCTTAAAGGTTATCTATCTTCCAAAAGTTGAATTTCCACTGTCAATTATATGCAGTTTAATATGAGCATAAATATCCTAATAGTATGTAAATGAATTGTGTGTACTTATGGATAAATGATAATAAAGTTTATATTTTAAATTAAAAAATAACCATCATTTGCTAACTAATTTTGAGAAATAGGACAGCAGACTATTCAATATATTCAATCAAATAGAAATTTCACCTCTCAAATGTCTTCAGACTGTAAAATTATTTAAAATGTGTTATAAAATGCTATTTTTAATAAACAAAACTTTTTTCTGTTTCTACCGGCTTGAATGTAAGTCATCAATACCTGTTACATTTATTTAATATAAAAATGAGTAAATACAGCAAAATGTAACAGAAATGATTATTGAAAAAAGACTAAATTCATCAGGAGAAGCATAGCTTTGTAATATGGAAAAAAATTTACGCTTTCATATCTTAGAGGAAAAAAAAACACAATTCTAGATGCGTACGCTTATATTCTATATGATAAAACAAGTTATAACGAAAACATATCACAATCAATAAGGAAACAAACAACCTACAAATGTAGAAGACGAATTTGGGTATAAAAATGGACATTTAAAATCTGTTTCCTTTAATTGAAGAAGATGAAAATCAGGCTACTCGTCAAAGAACGAAATCGTTGTGTTCTAATTTAAAAGGTTCTAAGATAACTGGAATGCTAAGAAGCAACATTTCATGAGTTTTAATTTCCAGTTTTATATAATTTAAATTTTAACCAGAGTTCAACACAAAAATCCTTAAAAAAGTAATAGTAATAAAAGTATTAGTCTTTCAGTTTTTATGATAAAAATGTATGTTAAGACAATTGTGTCCTGATTACTAATGGCGTTATTCTCATTATTGGAAAGTGAACTATCAATTTTTATGATTATAAGGTTAATATTCTTTAAGAAAAACTATTTTAATATTCTTAATGAATGATTACATAAAAAGGAGGTACAAAAACAATGGTTCTTACATTCTTTTACGCATCCTTTATAGGGAAAAATATTTCAAGAAATAAAATCACATTTTTAAGATAATTTTATTATATTACAAAATTTTATAATTTTAACAAATTTTAAAATAACTTTTAATAAAAATTTAAAAATATTGTATCTATCGTAATTTTTTGTAACAGGAAATATTAAATTTTATCTTTATGCCATTTATATATTTTGTATTATGCAATGGTATTAATAAAATAAAGAAGAATTTTATACTAGTGATAAAAAAAAACAATTTTTAACTTTAAAATTGTCAGAACAAATTACATTTGATTTCAATGTATTATTTTCTAAGCTTAAAACGTAGTGAAAAGTTTCACATTTGTGACATTCTTGGAAAAATTCCAGTTACTATTTAGAATAGTTCATTTATTAAAACGTTAAAATGTTTCATTGTTTGAAATTAATAAATGTTGCTGTTGAATTTATTGCAGTTTTTTCATATTGAGAGAGAAAACATTTTTACACTGGTGTTTCGATTTTCTTAAAATTACTTTTTTTTTCAAACCTTACTTTATCATCTTAGCAAAATAATGAGATCATTTCATTAAGTTTTAAAACTCAGTTTTCATGCTAAATGATTGTTTTTGGGTAATTGTCTAATATCCGTTTCTAAAAATGCCTTACTTAGAATGATTAATTATAGTTGAATAATTTATTATTTCATATTCCTTCCAAAAATATAAATTAAAATTAATATATTCTGACAAAATTTGGGAAGTGAAGCACTAAATGTATATATTTGCTTTCTAAATATATAAATGATATAGAATCATTTTTATTAAATATAATTTTTAAATCTTAAAATTTAATAAATGAATTCAATTTTCTAAAAACACTTTTTGAATATTTTTCTGAGAAATATACTCATGCAGTAATATATTTTAGAATGTTTTACAATGCTCTATAAAAACGTATAAATATATTCCAGTCTTTTTTAATCCCTTCTATTAATTTGGATAAGTTATACACCATTTCCAAAAAATGTATCGTCTGATATTAAAACATTTGACCTCAATTAGTCAATTTTTCTGCTGTAAGAGATTAGACAGACTTTCTTTTGCATATATATTCATGTTAAGTGAATATTTGTTAGAATTTAATATTTAAAATCAATATTGTTTATTATTTTTTATACATTTAATAAAAGGTAATTCGTATATGTTCTTTTATCTTCTAAACTATCATAAATTTGTTCGAATGCAATATGAACATTTCGTTTGACCTTTTGAAGAAGGTTTATAACTAGGACATATTATTTTGTAGATTCTAATGTTATAATGCAAAAAAAAAAAAAAAAAAATAAATAAATAAATAAATAAAACATTTTTTACCAACAACAGTTTTCATTTTTTTCTATTTAATAATATCATGAAATTATTGTTTTTGAAATAGATGTATATTGTACTTCCATTATGATCTCTGCCGACTAATAACTAAGTGGTTAGCGTTCCAGACACCTAGGCTGTTGGTCCCAGGTTCGTATCCAGGTTTGGGCATAGAATTTCCCTTCATTTCTCTCTGTATTTCTTTTTCCTTTCTTCTGAGATGATGCCTTATTGTGGCCCACCCTATAAACGGGTTTGTTGTGGTGTGATGTGAGTAATGCTATACTGGCCTCTGTGACTTGGTTCACTGGTGCTTACTATGTAACGCTTGTTGTGGCGAAGGGTTAATCAACCAGTGCCCAATATTAGAAAAAAATCTATATTATGATCTAAAACACTTTAATATGGTATTTCATAAAAATCAAATTTTCATAACATGTAACTAATCAAATATTTTGACAACAAATTATTTATATTCAGCAACAAATTATTTATACAAATAGGCTACAGTCTGGAAATATTATGAAGGTGGCTCATTCCATGCATCGAGTAACTTAATCCTTAAACATATTGATTGCGCTTGTGGTCTCACTCGATACCACATAACATACACATCGAAGATGAGTATTGATATTCATGTTAAGGATTTAGAAGGTTAATGGAAGTATCTGGAATCTGTAAGTTTTTATTTATATGGAAGCAATTTTGATTTTGAAAGATGAATTACTTTTTGGGGAGAATTTTACAAGTTTGTCAAAAATGAATCCTCAAATATGTCACGCCCCTATGCTGCTTTAAAGAAATAAAACAGAGAAGTTGATCAGATATGATTCCTATATGAGAATAATTTATAGAACTATCAGAATTCTCCTATAATGGCAGATACTGGAGCCCACAAAATCTACATCAGGTTCACGTGCAGGTTTCTCTTGACATCACGGGTGCATGTACTCATGATATTTTTTCCGTGATTTGCGCAATCCAGTCTACTACGTACACATATGTATCGTTGATTTAACTTATATCAAGAATGATTTCTGACACAGTTCACTCACGGAATATTGTTGTTGCATCACCTCTGAAGACCATAACACTCTGAAGATATGTTGCAGATCTGTTTCGCTAAATAATTCCCATCATCTCTAGATGGTGGCATCCTTTCTTCAAATTTTTCAATTCCACATTTCTATCACAAATTAACGTTTTATCGGATACTTTATATATATAGTAAACTAGTGGATTATATTATATGCACATGAATTGTTCATACTAAAATGGTAAATTCCAACTCCAAAACATTGTTTACAATTCAATGTTCTAATTCGCTTAATTCTTGAAGTTTCTCTTCTTGAAGTAATTGAGAATTCTTATGACTATTTACCACATACTTTGGTTATTGATTATATTTTTAAGTATTAATTTTCCGAGATATAAAAATTTAATTTAAAATTTTATTAAGAATTACATATATTTTTCATACTATGTATTTTTCAAAATAAATATTGCGTTTTTCACCTATTATATATAATCACATTGATTTATGCACGATTATGCATGTATATGAACATAAATTAAGTATAAACTGATAATTATTTTTAAACAAAAGTTAATTTCCCCTTTTGATTAAATAGTGTTTCAATTAATAACAATAAAGTAAATTTTGTACATGAATGTAATAAAATTAACCAATTTTCACTGTAATAAACTTACAGTTAAAGTTGGTTAATTTTATTAACTCTTGTGTTAACTTTAAGAATTGTCTATTTGTAGGCTGTTTTTGCATGATAATTGTATTTATCAATTGACTCAAGTACATTACATTACCATTTTAATTATACCATATAATAAAGGAAACTTTATTTAATTTTATACCCATTGTTAGCATTATAAGAGTGGTAATCCTCGAAATAGTTTATTATATTGATATTCAAAAAAGTGAATATTTACCACAATGTTCCTTAAATGGAGAGAAATAAAAAGAAGGTAAATATTCATTATAAATTACATTTCTTCAAGAGGTATTTTTTATTATTTTTAAAATATAAAGATATCTGTCAATAGAATAAAAAAATTGTTATCATATGTTTGATTAAATTATTGCAATTTAGGGAAATAAAAGAAAGAGATATACGTTTAAAGAAACAAGCATCTCATAGTCATTTAATCTTAATGTTAATTAGGTCTACGAAGGCTTTCGTGCAAAACTGCATTCAAACTAAGCATTATTTAGTTTTTATATATGCAATATGCACAATATCAACAAGTAAAAACCAAAAATGCATATTTTATGGGAAGTAATATTTAATTTAAATGAGCTTATTTACTTTTTATGACATATTATGCATAATAACATTTTTTTGATAAAATGCATGATAATATATTTAAAATTATCTTTTCCTCCAATTTGAACAAGTAATTAAATATTAGATTAAGTTAAAACAAAACATTAAATTTAAATAAAAATATCTATTCGATACGTATTAATGGAAAATTATTTCCAATGATATTAAATGCTGTGATTTGTTTGAAAATAAAATTTGAATTAAATTTCTATTTTTTGTGGTTTGTGTATTTTTTAGTATATATTTATTATAGTAATTATAAAATAAAAAATATATTTAATGTCCATCATATCTTTTAGTTTAGAAATAAATAGAGTATACTATACTTTGTTGATAGTGTGTTATCTTTTAAATCAATGTAAGCTTTATTAAAAAAAAACTTTGATAATTAATGTCTGGAGAATGAAATCTTAATAAGTTTAATTTACTTTTTAGTCTTTCTTTAAAGGGTTAAGCAATTTATTAATATTAAATGTAAAATTAATTTTTTTTAAAAAGTTATGATAATTTATTTTTGCATATTATTTGATAATTTATTAAGTATAATCTATCTCCTATTTATTTTTTATTGGAATAACATTACGAATGCTCAGATAATAAAACTTTAGTAATTTTTCCTTAAAATGAAAAATAATTTCCCAAATATAGTAAAATCACATGAATCCAACAAAGATAAGTTACTTTCAATCAATAAACTCAATCTTGACACAAATTATTTTAAATAGTAAAGGAATTAAATCTTGAAAAAAATACCATGCTCACATATTTACTAATGACTACTCAAATTTTAAACAAAAAGAAGTTATCGTGAATATTGATCTAACCAAATAATATAATATAGTGCTTTAGACTCAAAAATCTTTAAAATAGTTTAAATCCAATAATGTAATAATAATTTAAAATATAACTGAAAATTTAGACTACGCATTATTCAACTGTAATAATACATAATCTAAACCAATTTAACTTCATATATTATTACAAACAAACAATACTCAAAAAGTAATTTCACTTGACTAATATCAAAAAGTGAAAATATGAAATGAAGCTTTATGCGTATCTAATTTGATGTTGACAAATTATAATAATTTTATTACTTCCAGCTCGGTTTCTGAATATAAACATAAAAAATCTTTAGCATGCAAAAAATTAACATTATTAACAAAATACTGCTAATATTTTCTAACAATCAAAAATTTATTTTTCTGAAATTTAGGATCAAAATCATTTCACTTCTAAAAGTAACTTATAATTTTTATGATAACTTCTATCCTTTATTATTAATAAAAGATGAAACCAGAATATTTTTGCTTGGTTAAACTGATAGATATTGTCACAAGTATTGCATTTTCAATATCATTCAATTTTTCTTAAATTATAAAAATGCATGTGCTAAATTCCTTCCATAATAGCTTTGTCGCTACATTTTGTTTTATCAATAAATGTAATTTACGATTTACAAACAAATTTCAATGATATTAGATAACATTTCACAGGAATTAGTCCATATTATAAATTATCATGAAATAAAACTAAGGAATGTTTTTCAAAAATGAAATTTTGGCTGAAATACCTCGCAAGCAATTCTTAAAAAATAAGATTTCTTATTGAATGTATATTTTAATGAGGTCCAATATTATGAAAAATTTAAAAGCCTTAAATATGAGATATAGCCATTTTAAGCCACACAAATCCAAATAGATGAAAATGTAGGAAATTTCTAATATAAAGGTTGGCAATGAAAATGAGGTTGTTTCCGTTCAAAATTCTCATTTTCTTTTTAATAAAGAATATTTTTAATACAATAAAATTAAGATCAGTATCTTTATTTTTATTGAACAAAATAGAGAAATTCTCGGTTTTATTTCCTTTGTATGCATTCGTTTTCATTCTTACTTAATTTATTATTTAATCGCCACAGAAGACTAGACAAATTTTATGCTTCTGTACTGTCATCTCAATAAGTTTTAATTTAGAAACTTATAACCATAATTTTTGAGATATCGCTTCTGAAATCCTTTTCAGAAGAAGCCTAATAATTTAAAATATAATAATTCTTGTAGATTAGAAGTTATGTTGCTTACAACAAATGGTATTTTTAAGAAATAAAATTTTATGTTTAAAGAATTGAGTTCTTTAGACTGTTATTATTTTTTTATGAATAATAAATATGCAAAAAAATAATTCTATTTCATTTGGCTTTATTTGAACTTAAATTTAAACATGAAAATAAAAAATGAATGTTATTATAAATTGAAAATGCTTAGAGATTTCTTTGTAAATAAAAAATAAAAAACACAATTCCCCTAATTATTACGATTCGTTATCTCTTTTTTAGTCTTAGATTGAATAAATATGAATAAAAATTGAACACATAAATGGAGCTAAAACTTTGTGTCGAGTAAAGTACTGAAAGTTAAAGATTCCTTGCCTTACGTATCTTATATAGTCTTAGAATTCAGGCACAAGTTTCAGCCAATCCTAATTTTGCAAAAATAAATCATTCGTATCAGTTAATTATTAATTAAATTTTAATATCACTTAAGTTCACTTGAAATAAAATTACATTTAGTAGTATTTCTAAATCATACAAGATTGGTTACCACATTTTTAAAAATGATTCATTAACTAATCTAAAATCACCTTTTTGCATAAATTTTACAAACAATAGAGACACATCTTTTACAAAACGTGTTTTAATTTTTCAATCTTGAAGTAATTCGTGAATTTAAAAAATTGTTTACTAAGTTATAATTATAGGATAGTTTGAGAAAATATGTGTTATTAAATCTTTTTATGAACATTATTTAAATTTTAATATTTATTTTACTTTAATATTGGAAGCTTAGATAAATGAAGCAAATAATTTCATAGGTTTTAGACTTTTTAATTTTGTCAAAATACAAAGTGAACACATTTGAGAGATTCACAAATTAAATAAAATTGTATTATGAAATAGTATTTAAATGTTATTCATTAGAATTTTTGGATACCAAACTCAAATAGAAATTAAAAAAAATCCCCAAATGTCTTAGTGAAATTTCTCCTAATATTTATGAGTATGATTTCTTCATATCTGCTATCTTTCAGTTCATGTGCATTCGATCAAAAGTTTCTGAGAATTAATTAACTTTCATACGGTATGATTTTGCTTTGATATCTTATTTACAATGAGCAATAATTAGTTCGAATTCACAATGTACCTAATTTATATATATATATATATATATATATATATATATATATA
>JAPDSC010127095.1:33478-49679 GCA_026290005.1 Latrodectus geometricus
TGGTAAATATTCACTTTTTTGAATATCAATATAATAAACTATTTCGATGATTACCACTCTTATAATGCTAACAATGGGTATAAAATTAAATAAAGTTTCCTTTATTATATGGTATAATTAAAATGGTAATGTACTTGAGTCAATTGATAAATACAATTATCATGCAAAAACAGCCTACAAATACACAATTCTTAAAGTTAACATCGGAGTTAATAAAATTCACCGACTTTCACTGTAAGTTTATTCATGTGTAAAATTTACTTTATTGTTATTAATTGAAACACTATTTAATCAAAAGGGGAAATTAACTTTTGTTTAAAAATAATTATCAGTTTATACTTAATTTATGTTCATATATATAATCGTACATAAATCAATGTGATTATATATAATAGGAGAAAAACGCAATATTTATTTTGAAAAATACATAGTATGAAAAATATATGTAATTCTTAATAAAATTTTAAATTAAATTTTTATATCTCGGAAAATTAATACTTAAAAATATAATCAATAACCAAAGTATGTGGTAAATAGTCATAAGAATTCTCAATTACTTCAAGAAGAGAAACTTCAAGATTTAAGCGAATTAGAACATTGAATTGTAAACAATGTTTTGGAGTTGGAATTTACCATTTTAGTATGAACAATTCATGTGCATATAATATAATCCACTAGTTTACTATGTATATAAAGTATCCGATAAAACGTTAATTTGTGATAGGAATGTGGAATTGAAAAATTTGAAGAAAGGATGCCACCATCTAGAGATGATGGGAATTATTTAGCGAAACAGATCTGCAACATTTCTTCAGAGTGTTATGGTCTTCAGAGGTGATGCAACAACAATATTCCGTGAGTGAACTGTGTCAGAAATCATTCTTGATATAAGTTAAATCAACGATACATATGTGTACGTAGTAGACTGGATTGCGCAAATCACGGAGAAAATATCATGAGTCCATGCACCCGTGATGTCAAGAGAAACCTACACGTGAACCTGATGTAGATTTTGTGGGCTCCAGTATCTGTCATTATAGGAGAATTCTGATAGTTCTATAAATTATTCTTATATAGGAATCATATCTGATCAACTTCTCCGTTTTATTTCTTTAAAGCAGCATAGGGGCGTGACATGTTTGAGGATTAATTTTTGACAAACTTGTAAAATTCTCCCAAAAAAGTAATTTATCTTTCATATGCAAAATTGCTTCCATATAAATAAATACTTACAGATTCCAGATACTTCCATTAACCTTCTAAATCCTTAACATGAATATCAATACTCATTTTCGATGTGTATAATTATGTGGTATCGAGTGAGACCATCAGCGCAATCAATATGTTTAAGGATTAAGTTACTTGATGCATGGAATGAGCCACCTTCATAATATTTCCAGACTGTAGCCTATTTGTATAAATAATTTGTTGCTGAATATAAATAATTTGTTGTCAAAATATTTGATTAGTTACATGTTATGAAAATTTGATTTTTATGAAATACCATATTAAAGTGTTTTAGATCATAATATGGATTTTTTTTCTAATATTGGGCACTGATTGATTAACCCTTCGCCACAACAAGGCTGGAAACTGCTACTCATTTAGCGCTACATGGTAAGTACCTGTGAACCAAGTTTCAGAGGCCAGTATAGCATTACCCACATCACACCACAACAAACCCGTTTATAGGATGGTCCATTTTCAGGCATCATCTCAGAAGAAAGGAAAAAGAAATACAGAGAGAAATGAAGGGAAATTCGATGCCCAAACCTGGGACCAACAGTCCAGGAGTCTGGAACGCTAACCACTTAGACATTCGCCGGCAGATCATAATGGAAGTACAATATACATCTATTTCAAAAACAATAATTTCATGATATTATTAAATAGAAAAAAAATGAAAATTGTTGCTGGTAAAAAATGTTTTATTTATTTATTTATTTTTTTGCTTTATAACATTAGAATCTACAAAATAATATGTCCTAGTTATAAAACTTCTTCAAAAGATCAAACGAAATGTTAATATTGCATTCGAACAAATTTATGATAATTTAGAAGATAAAAGAACATGTACGAATTACCTTTTATTAAATGTATAAAAAATAATAAACAATATTGTTTTTAAATATTAAACTCTAATAAATATTCATTTAACATGAATATATATACAAAAGAAAGTCTGTCTAATATCTTACAGCAGAAAAATTGACTAATTGAGGTCAAATTATTTAATATCAGACGATACATTTTTTGGAAATGGTGTATAACTTATCCAAATTAATAGAAGGGATTAAAAAAGACTGGAATATATTTATACGTTTTTATAGAGCATTGTAAAATATTCTAAAATATATTCCTGCATGAGCATATTTCTCAGAAAAATATTTCAAAAAGTGTTTTTAGAAAATTGAATTTATTTATTAAATTTTAAGATTTAAAATTATATTTAATAAAAATGATTCTATATCATTTATATATTTAGAAAGCAAATATAAACATTTAGTGCTTCACTTCCCAAATTTTGTCAGAATATATTAATTTTAATTTATATTTTTGGAAGGAATATGAAATAATAAATTATTTAACTATAATTAATCATCCTAAGTAAGGCTTTTTTAGAAACGGATATTAGACAGTTACCACATAACAATCATTTAACATGAAAACTGAGTTTTAAAACTTAATGAAATGATCTCATTATTTTGCTAAGATGATAAAGTAAGATTTGAAAAAAAAAGTAATTTTGAGGAAATCGAAACACCAGTGGAGTAAAAATGTTTTCTCTTTCAATATGAAAAAACTGCAATAAATTCAACAGCAATATTTATTAATTTCAAACAATGAAACATTTTAACGTTTTAATAAATGAACTATTCTAAATAGTAACTGGAATTTTTCCAAGAATGTCGCAAATGTGAAACTTTTCACTACATTTTAAGCTTAGAAAGTAATACATTGAAATCAAATGTAATTTGTTCTGACAGTTTTAAAGTTAAAAATTGTTTTTTTTTTATCACTAGTATAAAATTCTTCTTTATTTTATTAATATCATTGCATAATACAAAATATATAAATGGCATAAAGATAAAATTTAATATTTCCTGTCACAAAAAATTACGATAGATACAATATTTTTAAATTTTTATTAAAAGTTATTTTAACATTTGTTAAAATTATAAAATTTTGTAATACAATAAAATTATCTTAAAAATGTGATTTTATTTCTTGAAATGTTTTTCCCTATAAAGGAAGCATAAAAGAATGTAAGAACCATTGTTTTTGTACCTCCTTTTTATGTAATCATTCATTAAGAATATTAAAATAGTTTTTCTTACAGAATATTAACCTTATAATAAAAAAAAAATTGATAGTTCACTTTCCAATAATGAGAATAACGCCATTAGCAATCAGGACACAATTGTCTTAACATACATTTTTATCATAAAATCTGAAAGACTAATACTTGTACCACTATTACTTTTTAAGGATTTTTCTGCTGAACTCTGATTAAAATTTAAATTATTAAAAACTGGAAATAAAAACTCATGGAATGTTGCTTTTTAGGATTCCAGTAAGCATAGAACCTTTAAATTAGAATATAACGATTTCGTTCTTTGACGAGTAGCCTGATTTTTATCTTCTTCAATTAAAGGAAACAAACTTTAAATGTCCATTTTTATACCCAAATTCTTCGTCTACAATTGTAGGTGATTTGTTTCCTTATTGATTGTGATTTGTTTTCGTTGTAACTTGTTTTTATCACAGAATATAAACTTATATACCTAGAATAGTTTTTTCTCTAAAATATGAAAGCGTAAATACTTTTCCATATTACAAAGCTATGCTTCTCCTGATGAATTTAGCCTTTCTTTTAATAATCATTTCTGTTATACTTTGCTGTATTTACTCATTTTTATATTAAATAAATGTAACATGTATTTATGGCTTACATTCAAGCCGGTAGAATCAGGAAAATGTTTTGTTTATTTTAAATAGCATTTTATAACACATTTTAAATAATTTTACTGTCTGAAGACATTTGAGAGGTGAAATTTCTATTTGATTGAATATATTGAATAGTCTGCTGTCCTATTTCTCAAAATTAGTTAGCAAATGATGGTTATTTTTTAATTTAAATATAAACTTTATTATCATTTATCCATAAGTACACACAATTCATTTACATACTATTAGGGTATTTATGCTCATATTAAACTGCATATAATTGACAGTGAAAATTCAACTTTTGGAAGATAGATAACCTTTAAGATAAATTCTCTTTTTTCTAAGAGAAGTAAAACTTAGAAAGCTTAGGATTCTACATACTTCTCTTAGAAAGCTTAGGATTCTACAACTACTGAGTATCCATATGAAATAAAATCATATCATTTGAACCTATTTGATGATCAATTTTATTTTAAATATATTTGTAATCAATATATTTTATTTACACTCAAGAGCCAAAACATTATGACCACCCCTACATTATGCAATGGACTCGCCTGGATGACGTGGAAGGTACGAGATCAGGTGGAAGTGGTATTTAACTGTTGCTGGAGAGTCTGAAGAATCATTTTTTCACTTACTCCTGTCCATGATGGGAAGGATCTAAGTGACTTGATCGAGGGCAGATTATAATGGCTCGAAGACTCGGAACAAGTATTTCCAAAACTGCATGATTCGTGGGTTGTTAGCAATCTACAGTTGTTGATACTTTTGTAAAGTGGATGAATGAAGGTGAAACGAAGACATGGTGTTGGACGCTCACACGCTATCAAAGAAAGAGATCGTCGGAGACTTTCTTGCACGGTGAAGCATAACCGGAGCCAGACAGTGGCTCAGCAGACAACCCAATACAATGCAGGATCAAGTAGAATAGTATCGGAGCACACTGTTCAACGGACACTGTTGGATATGGGGCTACGCAGCAAATGTCCCTCTCGTGTGCCTTTGCTGACCAAGCGTCATTGCCAACTACACCTGCGCAGGGCCCGGAAACATCGCGACTGGTCCATGGATCAGTGGGGGAGAGATGCCTGGTCAGATGAGTCATGGTTTGTCATTCAATACGCTGATGGCCTTGTCAAGATACGCCGTCTTCTAGATGAACAGTTGCTCTCTCAGTGTATAATAGGTCGTACACAGGCCGGTGGTGGCATTTTAAATTTTTTGGGGACGTTCTCTATTGCGTTTCTGGCACCCGTGGTGGTGGTAGAGAAGACCATGAATGCTATTGGTTATGTGAACCTCATTGCTTACCAGTTGCACCCTTACATGTCCGCTGTTTTTACAGCTGGAAATGGAATGTTCCTACAGGATAACACCCCATGTCACAAGGCTAAAATTGTGTTGGAGTGGTTGCAGGAATATGATGCTGAATTCCAGTTAATCTCCTAGCTGAATTACTTACCGGATCTCAATCGATAGAAAACATTTGGGAAGTCATGGAACGGCAGCTCAGAGTTCAAAGGCCACCAAATCGCAATATCTCGGATTTGCGTGACAGTTGCTTAAACATCTGGTACAACCTGTCTCCGGCCATCTACCAAGGACTTGTGGCATCCATGCGAAGGCGAGTTGAAGCTGTGCTGAGTGCCAAAGGTGAACCAACTCGTTATTGACAGGTGGCCATAATGTTTTGGCTCTTGAGTGTATTTAAAATAATGGTATGCTTTAGACGCTAATATTTTTGGGAAATGGTATGGCATGCAAATCAAACAATATGTTTGATATAAATTTTTTAGCAAATTTTAATAAAATAATAACATTTTTGAAACAGGGCAATAAATTAAAATAATTAACAAAAATCAAGTGATTAGTGAACAAATACTTTTTGACAGAAATGTCTTAATTAATAACTGTAAATACTCAATAACTGTATCTAATCCCCAGCATATGTTTTTGATTAGAATATACAATGTGACAATTTTGAAATAAGGGGATATGTGAAATCGTCTATGCTACTTAAGATGCATAAAATAAATATAACTTTAAGCAATCATGTGATATTATGTGTATTCGATTTTAAAGAGACATAATAGCTCACTTTATGAACATAAGAGCAATTGTCTCAAGATATGACCCCATTTTGAAGTGAAGATTTGTTAATGCATAATTTTAGCTCCAATATTTAAAATTTCGATATAATTCAATATTATCACAATAAATGAGAAAACATTTGATTTTTAATCATTTAAGTTAGAGCAATGGAATTTTAAGTAATATAGCATGTACTCCGTATAACCATGAATTTATGATATCTTTTAGATTGTTTTGCTTAAATAATAATGCTTTCATATATAAAAATACATGTAATAAATCTGCTTTTCCTGATCCTGTATAGTGATTTAGGTAAATTACATTAATATGTTTTTCAGAATAAACAATTATGAACTACTTTTTTCTTAAGTAGAATATATTTAAATAAATAGTTTAATTAAAAAAAATCTTATCTTGGCACATCTGATTTTGCATTTCATTGAGAGTAAGTGATAGAATACGTTATTAGTTTACTTTTGAAATTGAACAAAATAAAGAACTTTACTTTTGGAAAATATTGAGCAAATAAACTTTTTAGAAATATTTATAAAGTGTAAATCAAATTTAGATCTTATGCTCCATTTCTAAGCAGATCTAATTTTATATTTCGGAAAAATAAATTACATTAAAATCACACTTAATTAAAAGTTATGTTTTATTAATGTTCGTAAATGTACGTAAATCATATACAACATGATAAAAATAAAAAAGCAAGGTAAACATATTTTCTTTTTTAATTATAATCATTTTTCACTTATACAAATTAATTTATTTTCCCTCAACATTAAATATTAGCTTTTATGATAATTTAAATTAATGGAAAATGAATAAAAAGAAATATTTTATTTAATATGACAAATACTGCAATATTTAAAAAAATGATTAACTTGATTATGTATACTGTAACACACAAATAGCTCTACTCTTTTTTCTTTGAGAAAAAAACAGCAAAACAGTTTAGAAACATTTATAAATGATAGCGTTAATTGAATGGTATGACTTAAATATAAGATTTAATTATGTTGTACTTCAATTAGAGTTTTGGAAAAATATTTAAAACACATTTTAATTAATGTTTTAAAAATATTTAATACTCAAATAATTCTTCATGTTTGAAAATATAACAGATGTATTTTCAATTCATATGATATAGTTAAAAGCAATTTTTTTAAAATACTTCATTTCTTTCTCTAATTTTTTTTTTCTTCTACTAATTTCAAGTATGAGTAAGTAATGAAAAATATCTTTTAATATTTTAAATTACTATATAAGACTAATTTTTAACAGAAACATCACATGATGCAAAACTAAAAGATTTATTTAAGTACTTAAAAAATTCATTTCAATTACTCATATATAGCAAATATTCTTCAAATATCAGCATTTTAAAATTTCCAAATTCAAGACTGTAACTCTCAAAGCTTGATTTCCAATTTGATATGAAAATGTTGAGTTTTGAAGTGTGAAATATACCGTAATAATTTTGTTTCTCCTATAAGTTTGAAAAAAAATTAATGAAAAAGACCTAATAATATTAATAATGGCTATGTAATTGCAGAAATAATTAAAATTTCCAAAAAAATTTTATCAAAGTTACTTAAAATTTAATATGTATATTTTGGTAATTTTTTAAACTTTATGAAACATAATTGAAAAAAATTTATCTCATTTGATAAAACCTCTCACATAATTTCTTTTTTCATTTTTCTCTCCTTATAATGCACAAACGTCTACCATATTCATTATATTTAATATTTTTATTAGCATTAATACTTTAAGCAACTATTTTAGTTTTATGAAATCATAAATAAGTTATTATATATTTTACAAAAGTAATTTTTGGAAATCAATTAATGATATATAAGATAATTTAGAAATTAAAACAGAATTGAAAATATTCAGTATTTAAAAATATTTTTAGAGCAAAAACAAATATATTGTTTAGTTGTGAGAAGCAACGATGTAATTTAGAATTTTTATGAAGATCTAATTTTTAATTTCTGACTGAAAAAAATAATTTTAAAATAACTCTGTTGCCATTCAAGGATGAAGCACAACTCAGGAAATTATTTACTTTGATATCAACATGAATAGAGTACAACAAAATAAAAGTTGCAAAATGTAGTTTGTAAATAAAACAATGCGCATAATAACAAAATTATAGAGAGTAATGTTACAAATATATATCGTTTGATTAGAGAATCTTTTAAATAGAATATTATTGAGCTTTTTCTCTCTCCAACTGGAGTTTGATCTACGATAAGTTATTTTTGTTACCACTTAATGGAACCACCAAATTAACACCATATTTCATTGATATTAAGATTTTAATTTAGTTATTTTATAACAATCTCCCTTTTAGAGGGAAATTGTTTTCATAGGTGTTTTGTAATATGCCAGGAAATGTCACTCGTTTATTTTGAATAGAAGAATTAGAATATCCTGTATTTATATTTGTTTGCCAAATTTGTGGGGTTCAAAAGCTATTTCTATTAGTTTTTGCAATTTAATGTATATTAGAAATGTTTGAAAAAAAGGTGGTCATTAAAATCATCATTTATTGGATAGAAATATAAAATCTAACCGTTTGGTAACTTATCTCGATCAGTTTCAAACTGATGCATTATAAGGTTACTGGAGTAATGTTATGAATTGTGTAGTTCCTGGGAATTACTTGTATGATCAATCTTAAAATGAATATATTTATAACCGTAAAATGCTAATAAAACAGAAGTTAATGCACAGTTACAACTATGGTTATATTTAAACTATATACAGGGTGCTTCAAAAAATGTATACACACTTTGAACTTCCATAGAAAATTTATTTACCGTTCTACAAAGTTAAATTTCAGGAAAATAGAAAGCTGAAAGTCCAATGTAAATGAAACATAAATAACAAATGTTAATACTGTTCAAATTGGTGACCTGCAGCATCAATAGCTGTTCGAGGCCGACCTGAATGACCTTTATGCACATCACACACTGTTCCATGAACTTCGAATTTGTCTCGTATGCGTGTAATTGTTAATCTTGAAGGTGGTTCTGTATCATACTCCCTTCTCCACTGTCTTTGAACTTCATTTACATTCTCAAACTTCCAGTACCACTTAATAACCTGCTTACGTTCTTCAAAACTCAAACGTACGTCCCCCATGTTGATATTACAAATTCCAACTGATAATATAACATAGAGGGACGATTATGCTGGCACCTGGCGAAGAAATATAACATTAGCCTTGTAGAGTGGGAAAACTACAATTTTTTAAAGGGTGTATACATTTTTTTGAAGCACCCTGTATTTTCTCTTTTGTCGTTAGATGAAACCACAAACATATTTTTCTTGGGCATAAGAATAATAATAATATGTAGTAAAAGTGAAAGAAAGAATCTTGCTAACATAGATTCTTTTACAGATTTTAAGTCAATCATGAAAAGTTTATGACAGGATAACGCTATTGTCTAAGACATGTATGCGTTGTAACCAACATTACCAACCAATTAAAATATAAAGTATGAAAATTTTGATCATTAATTGATTAATGTATTTTAATGCAAATAACAAAATTCAGGCACGCCTGGAGTGATAAAAGTGTGAAATTTAATTAATAATACGTGATACGATTTTTTAAAATCTGAATAACTTCAAAAGTTCAAACAAAATGTGATGTATAAATAAATAATTAATTTAAAATATCTATGTAATTAAGCAATTTTTAAGTAGTTAGTATTTAATTAATATTACTTTTGAATTGAAATTTTTTATTCAAGCCATTTATGCCAAGGTAGATTCTTAAGAAAAGCTTAAAATATTAAGTATTTTAATTAAATTTCAGTTAATTTGAACAATATTTTGATTTTATTATTTTCCTAATGAAAAGTTTTTTCCTCTAAGCATTTTTCTTTACATATCACGTGACATCTTCATGAATTTCTACAATTCAGATATAATTTGAGTCAATTACAATTGAAATGTTTTACAGATATTTTTCTGAATTTGATTAAAGTCCTGAGGATGGTATTTTTTTTCTTCTGAAAGTCACCGTATGCCAGTGTTTCTCAACCTTTTAGTATTCATGACCCAATTTTCCATCATAATTTTCATCGCTCCCCTCCCAACCACAAACAATAAAATGTATACAATAATAATGTATTTTAAGTATTTTTGGCACTAAACCTACAATCTTAATTTTAAACTTTACAAATTAAGCAGAATACGGAAATTTATTGACATTTTAACAAGAAACTCATGCCCTTTTATTGCTCTTGCGTCCCGCCATGTCCGACATTCTCACGGTTTAGCGAGAAGTTTCGATTTGTCTGGAATTTGTTTGGTAAGCTTAAAAGTTAAGTTAGGAGCGTGAGCAGATGGGAACAAATGTGTTCTCGTAGATAGAAGGAGAAAGTTCTATGACGCTAATTAAAATTCCTCACAATCTTATTCGAGTCGATCCTTCTATCGCTATTAATCTATTCTGAATGTGTATGTCATGTATATTTTCGTGTAATTGCAATTCACCGTATTAAATATTCACGGCAGCAGAATTATGCAGAATCATGGATAATTTTTAAGCAGGTGTAAGTGACGAAGCAGCATTAGACGACAGACAAGCATCAACAAGTACAAAGACGAGTGTGGTTCCCAAAATAAAATCAAGAATACTTAAATTTTTTGGTTTACTAGTACTGAAGTAAATGAAGAAGAAAAGCCCCACGTATATCATTTGCTCAAAAATGTTGGCGGCAAACAGCATAAAACCTAATGAACTTAAATGACATTTGAAAACTCTTCGCAGTGAGTACGTAAACAAACCAAGAGAATTCTTCAAATTAAAATCATATGAAAAGCAAAAATTATTGTTTAAAAAAATTTGTCTGTAAATAAAAAGGTTTTATTGCCTTTTACAAAGTTTCATATAAAATAGTCAAATGTAAAAATCCTTACACCACTGGTAAAGAGCTTATTTTGCCAGCCGGAATTGAGATTGTAGAAATTATGTTTGGAGATACTTTTGAAAACAATTGCAATCTAAACCTCTTATACATGATACTGTTGGCCGTCGAATTGCTGGTATAGCTGAAGATGTAGAGTGTCAGCTTTTGTCGAAGTAGAGAGACAAATTGTTTTCAATACAACTCGAGAGGCAACAGATAGTAATAAAGATGCTCATTTCATCGCCTATGTTAGATTTTGTGATGATTTGTCAGTAGTAGAAGAATTACTTTTCTGCAAACCAATAGAAATCAAAGCAACAGCACTCACTTTATTTGCTATCTTAAATGATTTTATGAACGAGGCAAACATAGAATGGAAAAATTGCGTCGGAATATGCACGGATGGTGCTCGTTCTATGTCAGGAAGATTCCAAAGTATTTAAGCACTTGTGAAACAAAAACCGCCACAGTACGTCTGGACACATTGCATGATCCACAGGGAAGTTTTGTCTTGCAAAGAAATGAGTCCTGGTTTGAATATTGTGTTAACTACGGTTGTAACCGTAGTAAATTATATAAAAATGATACCCCTGAAATCAAGAATCTTTTTCACGCTTTGTAAAGACATGGGTGCAGTACATTCAGCGTTACTATTTTATTGCGAAGCAAGATGGTTATCATGAAGGAAATTTTTGCAACGTGTTTACGAATTAAGAGAAGGAATCACCATTTTCCTAGAAGCTGAGAATTTTCACGATAGTTTATTTGTGATGAAATTGAGCTACATGGTCTACTATATTCGAGAAATCTAATAACTTAAATCTTCAACTGCGAGGAGCAAATACACATATATTGGATACGAGTGATAAAGTTAATGCTTTTTGTAGGAAATTAGAATTGTGGAGCAGAAATTTAAAGCAAGAAAACTTAACAATGTTTGCAAAGTTGAATGAGTGTATTAAAACTTACAAGCCTAAAAAATAACATGTAAAAGCTGTTTTTGTAACCATTGAAAATCATTTAGCAATGCTAGCAAAGAATTTTAAAAAGTACTTTATTGCTGATGACAAACTTATGTCAAGGTACAAGTGGGTAAGAGATACATTTCGAAATACTCCCGAAGGACTCTCAATTGAAGAGGAAGAAACCTTCATAGATTTCACGACAAGCGGTGAAACCAAAAGACAATTCAGTAATAAATCTTTCTTTGAATTTTGGGCAGGAGTGGATGATGAGTTTTCTGCACTAAAAACTAGAGAATTTTGCATTCTACTACCATTTTTAACATCTTACCGTTATGAAACTAGATTTTCTGCGGTAACTTCTTTGAAGAAAAAATATAGATTTCAGATAAATATAGAAAAAGAACTGAGAGTGTCTATTTCTAATATTAAACCCTCCTTCGAAAAACTTTGTTCTGAAATACAGGTACAAAGAAGTCCCTAATAATTACTAAATTTGTTTTTAATTTAGTAAATTGTTAATGAGTTAATTATTAAATATGTTGAAATGTATTTTGTTTTGTATGTGTGAGTGTGTTCTTTTCTTTCAGTCAGTTTCAGTCTTTCAGTTTTTTAAATAACATTTTTTTCTTGGATATGCTCGCGCCCTCCTAGGGTGGCGCACCCCACAGGTTCATAATCACTGCCATATGCGTTTATTAATCACAGGCGTATAATACTCTTGCAAGTTAACTGAGGGTTTGCGTTAATATATTTAATTCTTTTACCAGTTAAGACATGTTAGAATGCACATGAGTTCACTTGTATAAAGTGATCTCAATATAGTCATCCATGTCTATGTGGTAACGTATACTCATATAGTAATTGAATATTTTGTCAACTTACAGTGTAATATTTTATGATAATAAATTTAAACGTAAACAAAATATATAATAAATTTAGCTATTACTCATTATGTTATGACATGAAGTACCATGTTATTTCTGTACATTTTTTTACCTAAAATTGCATTCGCAATACATTTAATGAGTGCTTAATTAGACCAGAAATTCTGATGTTTTCTTCTATCCATAATGAAATTATACCCAATTTACATTCCAAAAACAAACATGGTATACATATTTCCAGAAACTGATATTAATCTAATAATAAAATTACTTCTTCTGAAGAAAAGGATATAGCAGAAGAAAAACAAAACAAGTAAACAATTTGTAAATGATTTATTTTACTTCATTTAATTTGAATTAACAAAATCCTTTTGAAGGTTAAACTATAATTAGAACCATATGATTATTGGGTGTTCTTAATTTGTATGCCATGTCATTAATTTTTATAAAACTTCAGGTAGATTTAAAAAAAAATATTAATTGATTAAGATGTGATCATGAAACAAAAAAAGATGAAAATATATTAAGGTATAAAAAGATATCTTTATAACTTCCAACAATGCCTGGAAAGTAAGATTTTCAAATATATAAAATATTTTAATTATACTGATCTTGATACAATTTATAAAAAACTGGTAAAAACTATTAAAATTTTCATTTATGTCTACTCTAAAATTATTTTAAATAATCATAAAAAATATTCTTTTTAATTTTTTTGCATGATATAATCGTTATATGATGTAATTTTGATTTTAATAATGTTTCAACTTATGTCGAAATACAATCACAAAACAGTATTATGAAAGCAGGACATTTATATATTTCAATTACTAATTTAAAAAAAAAACATCCATAAAATTTTATAAAGTGTTTTTCATTTAATCTATATTAATGTAATGATATAAAATTTAATTTGAATGCACTTTTTTAAATTGAAATTAAAACGATTTGTGAAAATTGCATACTTTGTGAATTTTCAAATTTAAAATTCTTAGAAAGAATTTGAAAAACACAAATCAAAAATCTGTTTAGTACAAACTGAGGACAGTTTAAAACTCAATAATGTATTGCCTTGTAAAATTGTAAAATTTTATGGATGACCTTCTACACATTCTTCTAAGCAGAAAAAAATCTTTTAATGATTATGCTATAATACTAGTACATATCACGATTGATTGAATTACTTCTATTTATGTTCATCAACAGTTTAATATATTGTGAATTAATTCAGCAAAACCAAATAAATCATAAATGCAAAATTGCTTTTATGATTTTCTTAAATAATCAATTCTTTTATATTCAAGGAAGGCGATTGTTAAACATAAACAGTTAGAGTATTAAAGTTTTTTTTAACAAAATTCTGCATTCATTTATATTTTTCTCCATTATTAATAACCTAAATAATTCGAAAAATCTGTTAAATGAAAAATTAGATTAAAATATAAAATTTTGCTTTGTTATAATAGGCAGATATACACAAAATTTGCAATAAGTTTTACACTTTTATTATTTTTAAAATCCCATCCCTCTATTTTTCTTATTGAATTAAGACATGAGAGCAGAGGTAGTATCAATAGAAATATAAATCATTGAAATAGGAGATTTTTTATGTATAATTTAAATTTTATCTAACTTAACTTTATTTTAAAAAATAAAAGAAAATAAAACTGAATTACTATAGTAATATTCATCAGCTGTTTAACAAATTTGAAATCTAAATTATCAAGCAGAATTTTATGCTAAATGTAAAATTAAACATTAAAAACCTAATTAAATTAACGTAGTTATTTATTTGATTAATGGCGAAATGCAAATTAATTTGTCCGTTCATCTGTAAAGTATAAAGATAGGAAATGATACTAATTGATTAATGATACTATTCAATTCAAGTTTTGGAATAACAAGCATTAAGCAACCTATTAGAAATACCTACTTAAAATAATGTAAAGATATAAACTTGAAAGAATGTATTAATGCATGATAATTAAGTAAAGAAGAATCCCTTGAGAAATAATCCTATTCGAAATGAATAAATTAATTTCAAGAATAATATTTTCAAAATATTACATGCTGCTTTGTGGAATAAGAAACTACAAAAATAAATAATAACTTTATTCATTTCCCTAGTAAAATGAAATGAAACGTAGTATTTTAATTAAAGTAAAATGCCAAAATTATTTGAAAGATAACTTAATAAAAGAACATGAATAAAAGGAACTATAATTAAAATTAAAGGTAAACTTATGTTTCGAATTATAAATTTAAGGAGTAAAACCTAATATTTATTTAACTTAATGAAATTAAACATTTCATTTTCCTTAGAACTCTGAACATTTGAATTTCTGTAGAATAAGGTATTTAAAATACTGTTAATTATATATAGTAGATTGGGGAAAAAGAAATCCATTATTTTTACGTGAACTTTTTGTAACTTCTTTCAGATTCGCTTTGTAAAAATATTTAAAACAATTTTCATGTAGATATTTAGGTCTTGTGCGAAGCTACGACTGCTGACATGCTGTCAAGTTTGATAATTTTTTATATTTTATAGACATTCTCGACGATGTTGTATCCATGCGAGGTGCATCTTTAGCATCCAAATACCAAAACGGAATCGACGAAATCAAAATTGTGCGTAACTGGTTGTTACAGTCATATATAGGACGATAAACACCTTTCACAATTTTAGCCACCTGGTTAGCATTTTCGCCATTATAAAAGAAAAACTAAAATGTATTGAATTTTCTGTTTGTTGTCTTCTATTTTTAAAACCTTGTACTCGTAACTGATTAATCTAACAAAAAACCGCAAGAGAATATTTTAGTGTCAAATGTCACCTTTCCAATGAGCATAAATTTGAAATTGTTTGATAGATACCTCACGAGATAGAAACTACAGACCTCTACCGAAAAAATAATGGATAACTTTTTCCCCAACTTAATATAATGCTTAAAACTCTATTCTCAGTTTAATGCTTTTGTAAGCAGTTTGAAATTTCATCAGAATTTCATTTGTTTAAATGCGAATTTTTAAGATAAGCTTTTATAATAATAATTTACCTATAGAATTTGTCATAGTGTAAGCGTATTTTGGTTTTTTTTTTATTTGCAAACTTAAAGTTTCCAAAGAGAATGCTAAAACTTAATTTAAGATGTATTTCATTCCTTACGAACAAATTTCTGTTTAAAAATTCATCTCCTCCTTATTAAAATTGTGTTTACATAATTCTATTTCTTCCAACCACTTAAACATTAAATGTCAATGAATAACATTTCTTAATACCATAAAATATGTAAAAAATAATAAGCATGATAAACTTATCTTAACTTTAATATTATATTATAACTTAATTAGTTCATCCATACAAAGAATGCTG
>JAPDSC010127095.1:59679-82783 GCA_026290005.1 Latrodectus geometricus
TAAGTATAATCAATTGATTTCGACTTCTCAAGTATTCATATATTATAATAAATTTATGAATAAAACGAAATATAATTTTCCCTCAAACAAATCTCAAATCTATACGGCAAACATTTTCCAATGATATTCTTCATAGTTAATTCTTGATTTATTGTTATATTTCTTAAAACTGGAAATGATTCTTCAGAAAACAATCTATTTCAGTAAAATGAATAACATCTGCTCATTTTGCCGGCAAGCATTCATAATCGTTTTAGTATAAGTATTACAGAAACTTTTTTTTTAATTAAGTTCTTTACTTCCTAAAGAAAGTAATTAATATAATTTTGTTCGGGGTATGCTATGAATTACATTTAATTATTTGTAGTAATGATTCTCAATAATACTATGCGATATGTATGTATTAATATTTACTTAAATCAAATTCAATATATCATATGTTAAAACTAACTCAATATAATTGAAAAAGATTGTTGAAAACAATGTTTTCTCACCAAGTGAAATTTTTATTGAACTGTTTGATAAGTTTGAAGATTTTACTCTTTAATGTTATAATACACCTACGTAAATTTTAAATATTATTCTTGATAATCTATTATTATGAAAGTGTGTAGCAATATATCAGTAATAATCTAAGTGAATATAAAAATAAAAACAATTTAGATAACATATATCATTAAAGTAATATGCAAAAATGTTTTAAGTAAATTTGCTAAACGTATTTTACATTTCTCAGATCATCAGAATTTAATGTAAATACTTTGAAAAAAAATGGCAGATGTTTACCAAGTATACTTTATAATCTAATGTATTTATATATGCATCTAGTTGTGCTTTTTATTATTATCTTTTTATGTTTCAACATATTTATTTCAACTAAATTTTCTTTCTTAAAACCTATTTGTAAAATTATTTGTCAAATGCAATAAAAGTAAAGGTCAATTATAAATATTTTCAGTATTTAAACGGTATTTATGAGCAAGTTTTAAAGCAATACGTTATTCCAAATTGTTATAATTCAAAGCTCAAATTGTATTTCAATGAACACACATTGCTTTTCAATTACTTATTGAATTAATCTTGTTACATTGAGTAAATATTAATTTTTGTTTGAGCAGACATTAAAAATGATTCTGTCAAATATATATTGTACAGTCTTCCAAAGCGGCATTCGATTTCAATGGTAAACAATCAATCTCTAACCAAATTAATTTGAAATTGCCTTGAACAGAACATTAAATTATTTATCGAGAGAAATATTTTATAAATAGAAATAGAATAATCAAGACTATATTTAAAGTGATTCTTTTATTTTCACATATTTAAGATATATAAGGGCCAAATGTTTTTGAGATTTTAGTTTTTTTAGATTTTATGCATTAGTTTTCATTTTTATGACGTATATATGTAGATGACTTAAAATAGTGAATCTATCAGATCACAATATCCATCAGACTTTGAATTTATATACTTAAACGAAATATATTTACAGCAAAACACAATTAGTTGAAAGAGAAATAAATTGAAAAATTAGGATTATTGTGATGTTGACCACATAATTCCTTCCTTCTAACACCTTCTGGTGTTGTCTGCAGCACCCTCTTGTTATGATATTTGTTATGCCTTTGGAATTACTTCGCTCAGCAACAAACCTTTTCTCCCCGACATTAGGGAATTTCCCCTTGTTCACCATTCATCTGCCATTAATGAAGATTTCGGAAAATCCAGCATTTATTATTTTTGCATGAATACCAAATAGAGTTTCACTATTACTGACTGAAATGAATAACAACTTGAATGAGTGGGTGTAATATTCTTATTGATTTCTCTCTGTTTTCCTGATCGATCCAAAAGTGCCAGAAAACTTTTCTCTATCATGTCTGTTGTGCTAGTCCAGCCTCCAAGCTTAAAGATTGCTCTGACATTCACCTTCCATGTAGTAGAAGAAAATTTATTTAGGCGTCCTCATCCAAGTATCTATACCTGCTGGTTAACATCGCCTTTACGTGATGGATTCGGTTCAAACTCAATGAAGTGTTTGCACCAAAGTTAGGATTTTTTCTTTTGCTTGAGGTCCCGTAATACGTGCCTTCCTTTAAGCCCAACACTTTAGTGAAATATTCTCCTCGCCTTGCAACAAACAGTAAGTTGCTTGAAAACCTCAGAAATTATTGATTGAGAAATACGCATTTTATGAAACATATTTAATTTCGAATTTATTAATGCTTTATGAATTTTACTGAGATTACATGGTTTCCTATTTTTCTATTACTTATAATTATTTTTAAATGTTCTTTAAAATGTGAATACTTCCAGCATAATAAAAACAGGTCTCCTTTTATTTTGTACTGATACACACAAAGCATATTTTTCCCAAAATTCTGAGGAATCACAACGCCCCATTACTATGATCACTCGAACCAACAAAATTACTATAACAGTTAGAGTTATCAGTTCTTAATATTTCATAATTGTATATCAGCATCAAATTCCTTTGCATAATAGATTAATATTGACAATTAATTGTTACTTTAGACTATAGCTTCAAACTGGGGGCAAGAGGGCCGAATTTTGTTTACCATTTTCAGGTGCTGGTGGTAGAAAAGGATGGTAAATTAAATGCAGAGCGTACAATTAAAATTGACCGTATAAATCCAATACACTCCAGAGACATTTATAAATTTGTTTTTAAAATAGTATCTTTATTTATATTTGAAACAATGAGTATTATAGACTAATTGTTTGCATTGTCCAATATTCCAAGTTTATCCCCAGTTTTAGAAAATAAAAAAGCGTTATCAAAAAAAAAAAAAAAAAGTGCAAAAGCTAAGAATCTATGAATACTCGGAATGATTTATGAATTCTTATGAATATAATTGTATTTCTAATTTTTATATTATTTATTATTTTAATGTAAATACATATTATATAAATTTCACATTTTATATTTGAATATATTTTTAATTAACAAAGTAATGTAAGATATTGGGAGCGTATTTAAAAGAAACCGTACTCAAAAATTAAGTATTTTATATTTTTATTTTTTGAAATCAAGTTAAACTTAATAGTAATGGTATACGTGATTTTATTTTGGACAAATTTTATAAATTATTTTTATATAAAAAGCTAAGAATATTTGATGAATACTTTAGTGGTGAAACTGCTTATATTTTATATCCGTGGTTAATATTAAGACAATTTATAATGATTTTTGACAAGTTTTTTTTTAAAAAAAAATGAACCAATTTTTTTTCTTATCCTAATACAATACTGATGATTAAAATTGTAAAAGCAGGAAGAGAAATTTGGCACGAAAATAATAATCACATGCGAGGAAGAAGATATTGGATAATGCAAACAATAAGCATTTTACGATTTTTGCGAGCAGGAAAAAAATATGACTTTATAACACTGCGTAAAATAAAAGTTGTGCAGAAAATTTTTCATGTTCAGCTTAAATCGCTTTGTCAGGTCAGAGTTTCTTCAGAATAATGAATTGTCTTTTTATTAAGAAGATATATTTAAGAGAATTTAATATATATAGAGGAAATACAGATGTCCATCCAGAGAATGCATTATATTTACATTCTAATGGTATTTATGCAACTTAGAATCCAACCAGTACCATATAAATATAAAATTTGTGGCATTATGGGTGCCTTGTAAAGCACATCACAAGTCATTTTTCAAATATGCAACCACGTTCACAGTATTAGCCAGGAAATGAACTTGTTCACAATATATTTAGAATTTTCAGGGACCGTGAGACGATGATTTTTGTACCATATAGGGACATACTAATGACCTCAAGTTGATGTAAGACAATTTAATATTCATGAGGTAAATTGTTTTCCTAGGTGATTTTTTTCAGACTAAAGGCTGCATTCATGTGTTCCGAGAGAAAAACTGCTGATAATTAATAAAACACTCAACTCAAATGACGTGTGTACTGAAAGAAGAAGTAGAATAATCAATCTCTCATAAGCCAACAGTAGTTGGGATGAAATCTCGTCCTTTCGTTCTGAAAAGTGTTATCTAGCCACGAGTGTACTATGTGAATATAATGATGTTTGGAGCAACACTGATTATCGACACGAAGTAAGAAAGATATTGCAAACATCAATGAATTGAAAAAATTAGGCTGTGCAAATTTTTAGTATTTTTAGTATAAGAACGAATGAAAATGTCTGAAGCATATCATAAATGAAATGTTGTGTAGTGGATTTCTTATTTGGAAATCGCTTTGTAGGTCAAAGTTTTTTCAGAATTATTTCTGTTTCTCTAATATTTCTCTAGTAAAAAGAAAAATTACTGATTAATATATATAGGAATTTTATCGAGAATGGGGATGTTCCGTTATATTTCAATATACGCTGGTCTAAATCAAATTATGTGTCCTGTGAATATCGAACCCAATAGATACAGGGGTACATACTAAAAGACGTGTGGGAACTCAATGTCTTCTGATGACTAATGACTGAGAGGACAGTTTACATAAGGTCTAATATAAGGTAAAATCATTTGTCCATCACACATCACATACTAATCAGAATATGAGCTTGTTTTCCCCGTGTCTAACATAGCTCGTATAATGCGACGGTGTTTTAAGATGCATGCATATTCAATATAGGGATTTTTGTTTTGCCTTTCTCTGGACAAAGAAGCATTGGCCACTCAAGCGCCTAATGATAAAATTTAATGCACAAGTGGTTCAATATCGAATTATTAAATGATTCCTTGTTCGACGTGCATCTTTCTAGGATTTATACCTAATTATAATCACAGAGGATGCTGTACAACTGGTCACATTTCATATTATATAACATCAAGTAACTTGTGTGAAGTTATCAGTAGTTTTAATTCAGATTGACTCTAGATAAAAAGAAATTAAATACACTTTTTTACATCTTATATTTAATGGTTATAACCAAGTGTTCACCAGGGTCTAATAGTAAGGTACTCCTCTACGGAATATAAGTTCTTGAGTTTGATTCCAACCACTGTTGAACAATTGAATAAGAATGCTACGATACTGCCTAAAGTATGCACAAGTGTCTGGGGTTGCTTACAGATTCCATAGTTTCCTTTCATGAGACATGTGAATACGGCACATTACCTACGAAAAGAATCTGTTTCATAAAATACATATTGCTACATATTGCTTTTAATAAATACCAAATTATCTTCAAAAATAGGAAAAAAATATTTAAACAAATTGATTATTACTTAATTCCTTAATTAATTATCGGAAAATATTAGTACACACATTCTTCTGACAAGAGTTATCTGTTTGCCAACTAATTAATATAATTATTTCAGCCATTTGAATTCTGGTTAAAAACTCTTTATATTGATTTAATAAAATAAAATTTTGACAGTTATTTAAAAAAAATAGAAATTTATATGAATTTGGAATGAACTCTAATCAGAGAAATAAAATACATATAAGACATTCAGATATAATTTAAAATTTTAATTTTAAGCATAAGTAAAATACTCATAATATTTATGATTAAAAAATATTAAAAATGTTGTAATGATAAATTATTATATAATTTCAGATAAAATAATATTTTTTAATTATATCAAACACATGAAAATAGAATTGTAACTCTTCATATACTTGTTCATGTGAAAAATCAAAGCATACTTATTGCAAGTAATAAATTATACGCATATCCATACTACATATATTAGACATTTACAATGCATTCAGTTTACAGTAAAAAATTTGAAAAAACAATTTTGAACTAATTACAGCGTATCTATTTAAACATACTATTAACAATTTTTTCGGGTTAATGAATTTACCCCCACACTCTTAAAGTATTTACATTAAGAATAATTATTTTAAAAAGGCATTAGATCGCTATGACACACACACAGAAAATTATATAGTCGTTGTTTCTTAAATTGAAAAGTAATTTGCAAATGCATTTTGAATTATTTATAATAAACATTCTTCCAATCTTTCAAAAATGGATGACTAATTTTCAATTTATCTTTAAAACTCATAAACATTAATAAAAAATCACAAAAGATAATTTTATTTCATTAATTTTGTATCATAGAAGTTCCATATATATTCTGAGTATAACAATACAAATATTTTATTTCATATAATGCTTTGACATAATATTTAGTAAAGGAATATTATGCTAAGAAAATCTC
Source organism: Latrodectus geometricus (assembly GCA_026290005.1). Lineage (NCBI taxonomy): Eukaryota > Metazoa > Arthropoda > Arachnida > Araneae > Theridiidae > Latrodectus > Latrodectus geometricus. Next base: position 65,851 of record JAPDSC010127095.1, read on the forward strand.
AAGAAATAAATTCAAATTTGTTTTGCTTACAAATGTTATAATTATTTATATTTCATTGAATGATTATATTAATAATTAAAAAATCAAAATTAGCAATTTAAATGTTATTAATTTATTTATATTTTGGTTATTATATGAGTACGATTTTTCAATTATTGAAAAAACTTGGGAGAGAGATACTATCTTATGTCTTTCTGTTCAAAATAAAGAAAGTAAATTCATTTAAATTATTTATCATAATTTTAATTTTGCAATGTTTAAACAAAACAAAAAAGTCAAAACAAATGTGAAAAACCACACTGTAGGATTTTTCAAATATAATTAATTCCAATAATAATATAATGTTCAATATAAAGTTTTTTTTCCATGCAAATACTTCTTTACTTGTTTGATATGTTGCTTAAAATTACAAATAAAATGATTTTTTATTATCTTTCTCCAAGCAAATAAATAATAATCAAAGAAAGCCGTATTCAAAATACGTTAATTTAAAAATAGCAACGCTTATATTATTTAAATGAGCTATTCTAAATCGTAGATAATAATTTTTTGAATAAAAAGGAGACTTTATGGTAAAATGAATAAGAAGTTAATTAATGTGTGCACGTGAATACTTTAAACAAATATACATGAAATTGGAATGAAAAAAAGTTCATTACTTTTTTTGTTTAGTACTGGTTTTTATAAGTATATTTATAAAAGAAGACTTTCATTAAGAATGATGAAAAATTTGTATCCTAAAAAGTAATATTTTTTTACTATTTTTTCATGATAACTGATTACATTTAAAACAAATTCATTGTGTTTTTCTGTAAATTTTTATACAAGTAATTTATTTTTATTTAAAATACGTTAATTGTTAGAATGAAAATTTATGAAAAGAGTACATTTTTTCATTTTTTAAGTGATTAGATTTTTTGAAGATGAGATTGTGTACATTAAGAACATCATTTTAAGTCCTCATTCGTTGTTTAAATAATAAAATACATCAAAAAAATATTTGTCATTCATTCATTGTTTATAAAAGCTATTCCTTGATTAAGATACTTTAATCCTTGCTCTTATTTTATCTACAAGTAAAATAAATACTACCCTGATCTAATAATTTATAAACCTTATAAAAATGAAGAAACTTTTGAAAAGTGTTTTCTATATATTTTTACTATATCTCAAAAATTTTATTGCATTGAAAAGAATATTTTTATTTTATTATCTACTATGGAATTCTCTCTTCTAAAAATCAGATAAAATAATGAAATTAAAGCAAAAAGCTTTTAATGATAGATTTGAAGATTATGTGACATTATTAAATAAATAATAATTTTATTAGGTACGTATATTAACACTTTTATTTTGATGTTATGTGAAACTGTAGTTTAAAGTTAAGTTTTAATTTCTTATATCTTTTTAATGCATTACTGATCAAGTTATAACTAAAATAATTGAGTAAGTAAATCAAAAGTATATTAAAGAAAAGCAAATTATATTTTATAGTCCATTATAGAATTAAATATTGAAGTAGTGTGAATCTTTAATTCCATATAAAATAATCACATTGAAGTTTTCAAATAATTATAAGAAACAGTTGCATGAACTGAAAATATTTTAGATAAAGTGTTCTTTGCATGTGAAATAAAGTGTTTAATAAAGCGTATTTGTAAAGTATAATTTGAAATAAAGTGTTTGAAGTAAAGTCTGAGAAAATATTTTAACTTATGTTCATTGTATTTCACAAAAAATCCATTATATGAATTTCTTTAAAATTCATAAAATTGTATTGTAGGTTAATAAAGGATATTTAAAATTTGATGTTAATCATTTAGATTAAAATCTTTTTGATGAATAAATGATTAAAATGATCAACAACCAAAACTGATAAAAGTAAAATGTTTGTCTAATGAACTAATTATTATTCAAGTTTCACGTTATTAAGAAACTTTATTTATTTTTAAAAATTTTAATGTGGTTCAGACAAATGCAATAGTTTTTAAACTATCAATTATTGTCAATTCAAAACGTGCAAATCCATCTGCTTCGAGATTTTCGACAACGATCAAATGGTGTATTGTAACGTCGCATTCTCCTCTCTAAAAATAGCTATATCATTAGAACATTTTTTTTTAATTTTATGGTAAAACTGTTATTTAAATTTGTTTATATTATCCACAGTTCTATTAAAATAAATTGCAGTTTTTTTACACTAAATCATGGTGAACTTATACATTTGTTCCATGTTGTAACTTTTTTAATTGTTTTTTTAATTGTTGTTGTTTTTTTTTTTTCATTTTAATTGAACATTATAGAAAACATTAACACTTTTTCAGATCAAATCTTGATGTCTTTCTTTTTCATCATCACTTCTGATTTTGACTCTTTACTTGAGATTCATATCTTACAAATTATTTTAATAAAATCCAACAATTTTATGGGGAATTGAAATACATAAAAATACAAGTAAAAGGCATTTATTATTAAAAATTAATTGTTATAAACACAAGTTGGAATAATTTTTAGTCTGACCAACATTATCGATACATGATTAATGTAGGCTATATTAAAACTAGTTTCCATGATACATGAAAATTATTTTTGATTTATAAAGCACTAAAGTTAGTTTGTGATTTTGTAAGCAAAGTTGTGTATACGAAGTATGTATAAGACTAAATTTTCAGTTACCAAAAACATTTATTCCAGCCAAACGTCGCTTTTTTCTGCGTTACAAGACGAATGACATTTGGGAATTGTTAGAAATTTCACTGTCCAAGAGACAAAAATAAGATCTTTACGAAGTTATCAAGAGTTTTACAATCACTTTTGCTACTTCAAACAGGCTCTCATAATTGGATTATATGAAACAGGCTAAATCAACCATACAATAGGTCAGTGATTCTCAACCTGTGGGGCGCGCCCCCCTAGGGGGCGCGAGCATATCCAAGAGAAAATGTTATTTAAAAAAATTGATTAAGTGACTGAAATGAAAGAACACACACACAAACAAAACAAAATACATTTCGACATATTTAATAATTAACTTATTAAATTAAAACAACTTACTAAATTAAAAACAAATTTAATAATTATTAGTGACTTCTTTGGGCCTGTCTTTTAGAGCAAAGTTTTTCGAAGGAGGGTTTAATATTAGAAATAGACACTCTCAGTTCTTTTTCTATATTTAGCTGAGATCTATATTTTGTCATCAAAGAAGCCACCGCAGAAAATCCAGTTTCACAAAGGTAAGATGTTGAAAATGGTAGTAGAATGCGAAATGCCCTTGTTTTTAATGCAGAAAACTCATCATCCACTCCTGCCCAAAATTCAACGAGTGATGTATTACTAAATAGTCTTTTGGTTTCACTGCTTGACGAGAAGTCTATGAAGGTTTCTTCCTCTTTGATTGATAGTCCTTCGGGAGTATTTTGAAATGGATCCCTCACCCACTTGTAACTTGATATCAGTTTGTCATCAGCAAGAAAGTACTTTTTAAAATTCTTTGCTAGCATTGCTAAATGATTTTCAATGGTTACAAAAAATACTTTTACATGTTGTTCTTCAGCCTTGTAAGTTTTAATACAATCATTAAAATTTGCAAACATTGTTAAGTTTTCTTGCTTTACATTTCTGCTCCACAATTCTAATTTCCTACAAAAAGCATTAACTTTATCACTCGTATCCAATATATGTGTATTTGCTCCTTGCAGTTGAAGATTCAAGTTATTTAATTTTTTGAATATGTCGACCATGTAGCTCAATTTCAACACAAATAAACTATAGCGAAAATTCTCAGCTTCCGGTCTGTTTTCCTCTTCTTGGAAAACGGCGATTTCTTCTCTTAATTCTTAAACACGTTGCAAAAATTTCCCTCGTGATAACCATCTTGCCTCGCAATAAAATAGTAACGCTGAATGTACTGCACCCATGTCTTTACAAAGTGCGGAAAAGATTCTTGATTTCAGGGGTCTCATTTTTATATAATTTACTACGGTTACAACCGTAGTTAACACAATATTCAAACCAAGACTCCTTTCTTTCGAAGCCAAAGTTTCTCTGTGGATCATGCAATGTGTCCAAACGCACAGTGGCGATTTTAGTTTCACAAATGCTTGAATACTTTGGAATCTTCCTGACATAGAACGAGCACCATCCGTGCATATCCCGACGCAATTTTTCCATTCTATGTTTGCCTCGTTCATAAAATCATTTAAGATAGCAAATAAAGCGAGTGCTGTTGCTTTGAGTTCTATTTGTTTGAGAAAAGTAATTCTTCTACTATTGACAAATCATCACAAAATCTAACATAGGCAATGAATGAGCATCTTTATTACTATCTGTTGCCTCATCGAGTTGTATTGAAAACAATTTGTAACTCAACTTCGACAAAAGCTGACACTCTACATTTTCAGCTATATCAGCAATTCGACGGGCAACAGTATCATTTGAAAGAGGTATAGACTGCATTTGTTTTGCAAAATTATCTCCAAACATAATTTCTGCAATATCAATCGCGGCTGGTGTTAGTCCATAAATTTAAAATGTTTCTTGTGTTGTAATTAGTTTAAATTAAACGACGGACCTCGTGTAGATTTTTATTAACTTTATTATATAAAACAATAACAAGTAAAGGTAGCAAATAATAAGTAGTGTTAAGTAGTAAGCTGACAGTTAGTCAAGCTCCATTCTCCTCCGTGGTCAGAGGCGGAATGTCTCGTTTACATAGAGGGCGCTTCGTTTTCTACGCTTGCGCCAACATCCCGCCCCACCTTGCCTTGCAAGCAGTTCAGTACAAGGTGTATATAATACAAGGTGTAATAAATAAAAGAACAAACAAAAAACATTTTCTTGAGAATATTGTTAACATACAAATATGTAAAGCTATCATTTTTAATAAACAATTTTATAAAATAGTTCAAAATAATTACAGAAATTTTCACAATTTTATGCATCAATAGGTAACGGGCACAGTTTGGAAACACTTCTTTTAAAAATACCAGATTGCATTTTCACATCAACTACTCTTACCTTCCCATCCTTTCCAGGGTATGTTTCAACTATTCTACCCATATACCATTTATTTGTTGGAATATTCTCTTCTTTAACTAGAACCATATCTCCTAACTTAATATTTTCCTTTTCAAAAAACCATTTATTTTGTTGTTGCAAATTATTTAAATAACTAAGACTCCAGTGTTTCCAAATTGATTGCGTTGCCTTTACAGTTCTTTCCCATCTATTCAGATGGGTTTCATTTGTATTTAAATAAATTGGCTTAACTAGTGCTGTAATAGGTCGACCAATAAGAAAATGAGCTGGTATCAGTACACCTAGTTCATCGATATCTGAAGAAAGGGGAGTCAAAGGACGTGAGTTCAGCATTCCTTCTACCTGTACCATAATTGTAAGTAATTCTTCATAGGTATGGTTAGCTTTACTGGCTACCCTCTTAAAATGATATTTAAAACTTTTTACAGCTCCTTCCCATAGACCTCCAAAATTAGGAGCTCTCGGTGGAATGTGTTTAAATTCAATTCCTTCTTCACATAAATATTTGTTAACGCTTTCGTGTGCCTCAAATAGCCTATACCATTTTTTGATTTCTTTATTTGCTCCAATGAAATTAGAAGCATTGTCCGAAATTATTAATGAGCATTTTCCTCTACGAGAAATAAATCTTTTTAAACAAGAAATCATAGATTCGGACGTCAGATCTGTGACTATTTCCAAATGTAATGCCTTAGTAACTAGGCAGACAAAGATGGAAATATAAGTTTTGTGTAATGGCCCTTTTCTTTGACATTTATTTTTAATATAAAAGGGTCCACACAGATCGATTCCAACTGCATTAAAGGGATAGTTTGGTTTGATTCTTTTAGCAGGTAAATCCCCCATCAGTTGCTCAATTGGCTTAGGATTGCATTTAACACATGTAATACATTTGTGTACTATTATCCTACACATATTTCTGCCATTTAGTGGCCAGTATTTTTGACGTATGTGATACAAGAGAGCCTGAGCACCAACATGTAAATATTTTTTATGATAATATTCAATAATTAAAGATGTTAATTTATGATTAGAAGGTAGCAATATGGGATACCTACTTGAGTAAGCTACATTAGAATGTCGTAAACGACCTCCAACTCTAAGTAAACCCTGATTATCTATGAAGGGATGCAAGGAAACACATTTGCTTTTGTGAGATACCATACCAGTCTTTTTCAAGGAATCTAATTCTAAAGCAAACTCTGAATTTTGTACATTTCTTATAAGATATAATTCTGCTGTTTTGATTTCCTTAGATTTTAAGAAACCTGTAATTTTACCTGGATATTTACAATTATCAATAAATCTAAGAACAAAACTAAGAATACGTAATAAAGTATAATAATTACTAACAACAGTTAACATATAAGAAAATACTGTTTCGTGATTTTTAGAAGTTAAGTTTAAGTTAACATTATTGAGATTCTTAAGTTCAGTAACATAATCTTTTTCATTTACAATAGGTATTTCATCAATTTTTATATTATCAGTTGATTTTAAAAATTCTGGACCATTCCACCATAAAGAATTATTTAATAAAATTTCAATGTTACAACCTCGTGAAAGACAATCTGCAGGATTTTCCTTGCCCGGGCAGTGATACCAAGAGCAAGGATCTGTAATAGTTAAGATTTCATTTACTCTATTTTGAACAAAGGTTTTCCAGCGTTTGCCAGATCCCTTTATCCAGTACAAAACAATTTTTGAATCGGTCCAAAGAAAAATTTTACTTTTTTGCTTAGAGTCAATTAAAGTCTTAATTTTACTCGTTAGGCGAGCAGCTAATAAAGCTCCTAAGAGCTCTAATCTGGGAAGTGTTACCTTTCCGATTGGAGCAACTCTGCATTTCGATGTTATCAGGTTCACGGATGTCTTGTCTTGTGACTTTATCCTCAGGTAGACTGCAGCTCCATACGCCTTTTGGCTGGCATCGCAGAAGGCATGAATTTCGGTGACATCATCGCAGTCTTCTGTAGTGTCCCAGACCAGTCTTGGAACTTGAATCTGTTTCAGATGAGGAATCTCAGAGCACCACTGGAACCATAGTTTTTCAACCTCGGCTGGTAAGGCATTATCCCATGGTAGCTTCAGTTGCCATAGTGTCTGTAGCAAGCATTTTGCACGAATGGTGAAAGGAGTAATAAGTCCAAGAGGGTCGAAGATTTTTCCAACAGTTTTCAGGATAATTCGTTTGGTTGGTTTATCCGAGATACTCATATTTGGAAAATTTTGTATGGAAAATGTGTCTAGTACAAAATTCCAGTCAATTCCGAGCACTCTGGTAGAGTCAGTTGTCATATAATCATTTGAAATTGATGGATGTAGATCAAAATCTTCTCCTTTCCAATGTTCATGTAGTTCTTTGCTGTTGGATAACCATTTTCTGAGTGACATTTTAGCAACGCCCATGATTTCTTTTGCTTGACGAGAGAAATTTAAAGTTTCTTCAATGTTATCTCCACCAGCAATTAAATCGTCTACGTAGAAGCATTTGTCAAGTAGTTGAACAGTCTCAGGATATTTTTCAGTAAACTGTGAAATATGGTGTTTTATTGTAGCAGAAAGTAAAAATGGACTTGCGTTCAGTCCAAAAATTACACGCTTGAAACTATAAACTTGAATATTTGGTTGGCAATCAGTCAGTTGTTTTTCGAACCACAAGAAGTGAACTGCATCCTTTTGATCTTCTGCAATAGCTATTTGAAGAAATGCCTTTTCTATGTCAGCTATGACTGCTATTTTCGATAGTCTGAACTTAACTAACAATTCAAGTAAATTTGGATTTAAGTTAAGTTCTGTGTATAAACAATCATTTAGAGAAAGCCTATTGTTTAGATGTGAACTTGCATCAAACACTATTCTAGTTTTAGTGGTCAAACTTTCTTCTTTTATTATAGCTGTGTGAGGTAAGTAGTAAGTTGGTCAATCGAGAGGCTCACTTTCTTCCTCAACTCTTTCGATGATACCTAATCGTAAATATTCCTCAATAATCTCTTTATATTGTAAATACAGCTCTGGTTTACTTTTAAGCTTCTTTATTAAATTAAAAAGACGTCGTTTAGCTACAGGATAATTGTTGTGTAATTCTTTCCAATCTTTCCTCCATGGAAATTTAACTACATAACGATCATCTTCAAAACAAACTGTTTTTTTGTAAATCTCCATTGCATTATCTTTGTCATGTATAATGGGGTCATCTTTTATTCCCAAAGATTCAAGATCAAAAAATTGTTTAATATTATCTTCTATTGATTGAAACTCATTTACTAAATTACAAATATTTTTGTTGCTTGGTTGAATTCCGTTTAATTTACCGGTTACTATCCATCCGAATTTTGAGTTTTGTAAAATTAAATTTTCATTAATGTGATAATTCTCAGGTAATATCATTTTAAAAAATAAAGCTGCATTTATCAATGCATGTATTTTACCCGGACGGTAAAATGTAGGATCTGCTAATAGTATAAATTCTGGGAGTTCAATACTCGAAATATCTAAATTTGTACAAGGTGTTAATCCAGTTATATTTTTTACGATAAGAAATTCCGCTTCCTCTTCAAAGGAATTCGAATTGTTAGAAATAGTAGCCTTCAATTTGTTTTTTATATTTTGAACAGAACCATTCAACATATTCACTGAAGTATTTATTTTTTCCTTTTTTATTCCTAAGGCGTCGGCCAATTCGTGAGTCATAGCGCAGATACTGCTACAACTATCTAATAAACACCTCGTTTCTATGAACCCGCCATCTGCCCTTCTAAAATGAATAACAGCAGATGCTAAGACGACAGATTTATTATTGCTTACATTCTCAAGTGGGAGATGAGAAACCATCGACTTGTTGCTTTCTGCAAATTCCGAATTCTCATTTTTCCTTCCAGTTAACGAAATGGTATTCTTATTTGGGTCATGGTCAACTGATTTCTGTTCATTGCATAATAAACGAGTGTGTATTTTTCCACGTGGACATGTATAGTTAGAATTACATTGTCCTTTTTTATGATATTTTAAACATCGGGTGCAAATATTATTATCTTTAACAAATTGCTTTCTTTCATCTATTGTCATTTTAAGAAATTTTTGACACTTAAATATTGGATGAAAGAATTCCGAATTGCATACAGAACATTTTATTTTATTTTCTTCATTTTTTGAAACTAAAGTTTTATTTCTGTTCGGATTAATGTAACTTTTAATATTAAATTTATTCTTACTGCTCCGATAAATGTTTTCTAACATTATACTTCTTTTTTCTATATAAATAAGCAGTTCGTTAAATTTGGGAACTTCCGTAGTTAATAAAGAAAGTTCGAAATTTCGTCTAGATTCTTTATCAAGACTATCTAGAACAATATTAGTCAGCATTATCTCTGAAAGTGCATCTAAGTCAAATCCTAATGTTTTTAAGACCTTAAATTTTTATTTATGTTATCGGTTAAGGCTCTTAATTCTTTAGCTGATTCATAATGAATTTTATCTATGTTCATGATTGAACGAACATGAAAATCCACAAGCAAACGTTTATTTTCATATCGTTCTGTTAAAGCTGCCATTAGAGATTCAAAGGTTTCAGATATACTTTCTAATTGTTTAGCATCTCCTTTTAACGCTGATCTTAAATAGTATAATTTTTGAGAATTTGTTAAAGATTCATTATTTGTTATTAAATAATCAAATTGATTTTTAAAGGTGGAGAATTCTTCACAACGTCCGTAAAAAACGGGAAGAACTAAAGGTGGTATTTTAGGTTTCATTATAACAAGTTCATTAGAAGCAGTATTTGAATTATTTTCATAAGAATTTATAGTACTTTCATTTTCTAAAATAAGTAATTTTCTGAGGCTTACCTCAATCTTTTCTAGTCGTCCTTCAATATCCATTAGTTCAACTTAAAATTCTTTCGAAGTTTCTTCTTCAAGTTCCAAAAATTTATCACGTAATGTTTCCAATTTATTTTGTAGAGAGTCCACTGTTTTTAGTTTCACTTCCACTTCAGTTTTAGACAGGTTGTCTGTTTTAACTTCATTTTCTATTCGAGTGATTCTTGCTTTGAGCGAAGTTTTTTGTCGTAATAATATATCCATAGTGCGTTCATCTCCAAGCGAGACGAATCCAGAAATTTATGTTAGTCCATAAATTCAAAATGTTTCTTGTGTTGTAATTAGTTTAAATTAAACGACGGACCTCGTGTAGATTTTTATTAACTTTATTATATAAAACAATAACAAGTAAAGGTAGCAAATAATAAGTAGTGTTAAGTAGTAAGCTGACAGTCAGTCAAGCTCCATTCTCCTCCGTGGTCAGAGGCGGAATGTCTCGTTTACATAGAGGGCGCTTCGTTTTCTACGCTTGCGCCAACAGCTGGCATAATAAGCTCTTCACCAATGGTGTGAGGCTTTTTACATCTGGCTATTTTATATGAAACTTTGTAAGAGGCAATTAAAGTTTTTTCATTCACAGACAAAATTTTTTTAAACAATGGTTTTTGCTTTTCATATGATTTTAATTTTAATTTGAAGAATTCTCTGGGTTTGTTTACGTACTCACTATGAAGCGTTTCCAAATGTGGTTTAAGTTTATTAGGTTTCATGCTATCGGCCGCCAACATTTTTGAGCAAATGATACACAGGGGCCTTTCTTCTTCATTCACTTCAGTACTAGTGAACCCAAAATTTAAGTATTCTTGAGAATATTTTCTTGATTTTATTTTGGGAACCACGCTCATCTGTGTACTTGTTGATGCTTGTCTATCGTCTAATGCTCGCTTACGCCCTCTTAAAAATTTATCCATGAATCTGCATAAGTCTACTGCCGTGAATATTTAATACTGTGAATTGCAATTACACGAAAATATATATAATATACACATTCAGAATAGATTCAATAGCGATAGAAGGATCGACTTGAATGAGATTGTCTGGAATTTAAATTGGCGTCATAGAACTTTCTCCTTCTCCCTATGAGAAAACATTTGTTCACATCTGCGCACGCTCCTAGCTTAATCTTTTGCGTACTAGACAAATTCCAGACAAATCGAAACTTCTCGCGAAACCGTGAAAATGCCCGACATGGCGGGACGCAAGAGCAATAAAAAAGCATAGGATTCTTGTTTTTTTAATGCTGAGGATCGGTGTTGCAGAATGTTAATAAATTTCGGTATTCTTGGTAATTTGTAAAGTTTAAAATTAAGGTTGTAGTATAGGTTTAGCGCCAAAATACTCAAAATACATTATTATTGTATATTATTGTATTATTGGGGCGCGATGAAAATTAGGATTGAAAATTGGGCCGTGAATACTAAAAGGTTGAGAAACACTGCAATAGGTCATCTATTGTTTCGTAAGTTGGTATTCACACTAATGTTTTCAGCAAAACAATTATAATTTAAATTAGGGTCATTGAAAAGTGTGCTAAAACTAGAGGACAGATTGGATGATTAGAAGAATGATTGGACGAAAAGTCCTTGCTTCATCACAATATACAGTATTCAACGAGTGATCCAGATCCTCAGAGTATGGATTATTTATCATTTTACTATCTTATAAAGTGTTGTAGATAATACTGCGCTCTCATTAATCACTAAAAATCTGTTTTAAAATAAAATAATTGAGAAATAATTAAAATTTGTTGTCTTAAGCGACAACTGTGAAAGATTGACGAAGTTCAGTGTTTAGAGTAGAATTTTGCTTTCCGTTTAGATAAAATATCAATCAAAGTCATGTATGAAAACTTCTGTTTTAGATGCTATAGAAAGATTACTATTTATGTAATGGTGTGAGATAGCAGTGTTACAACTAAAGATCTCTTCTAGTCATCACATGCTTGGTCAACGATGCAACATGTGTAGATTTCAATCTTTGGTATAAAACATTACTCATCATGCTAAGTTATGCTGAGATGAAATTTAATAGAGATAAAGAATATTAACATGAAACAGTTATGACTTTTAATGATTATAATAGTCACCAAACTTTCTATCATTCAAATATTTCTAAGATAGTGTAAACCACCTGAGATTCCCAATGTTTGAAATACATCAAATATAGAAGAATAATTCAGAAATATATCTCAATAATTAATGAATTCATTTCAAAAAGTATAAAAAAATTAAAAACATTTATCATTCATTATCAAGACTTTGGAAACATTATTTTTTTTAAATAGCACTTTCATCCAATGCAGGTTTCACGAATTATGGATTAATGGTTACCATTGCTGAGTAAAATAGCCTAAACTTCTTTACTTTATCTTTACAATCGATAAAATTGTCCAAGTAAACGGACAAATTTTTTTTCAAGGAAGGTTTCCTGGTTTATTTCCAAAATATTATTGAAAAACAAAGGATGGACATTAGGCTTCTACCTTCTGTATCCACATCTGTTCGGGTATTTTGTTGTTTTCTGGTTTTCGTCTTTTGTGTTCTTCTAGGTTTTTCTAGAAACATTCTACGCAATAGATATTACATTGCTTTATAACTCTTTTAATTAAAATTGGAGATTTAAATAATTTTAAGATTTTACTGTTTTTCAACTTTTAATTAAGCATTTATTTCAACAAGTACCTAAATTATATATGGTAGTAAAAATACTTCATCTCATACAGAATATTTCATACAAGATTTAATGATATTTTGCATGAAATAATTTCAAGACTTAAATAGAAAATTCTGTTTGGGATTAAATTATCTTTACATGAGCTACCCACAAATATTGAATAAAATGTTAGTAAATTATTAGTTAAACTAATATGTGATATACTTCACAGTAAATGTCTCCAATGCACTTATCGTATCAATGCTATACTTTGAAAATTATTAATATTTATGAAGATTTTATTTATAGTAAATTGAAGAAAAAATCGTTAAGAATAAAATATCAGATCCTTATCAGCATTACGAAAAAAAATCGTATCAGTGATGTTAGGGTAAGTAATAGAAATAAATCTCTATCTTTAACAGAAACCATATAAAACATTTCAAATGGGGTTTTTTTCTTTTTATTTGTTTCAAAAAATAGATAGGAACACGTCTTGAAAAATTATTATTAATATAAAACAAACATTTAAAAAATACTTTTTTAATAAAAGAAAAATAATATTTCATAATTACATTTGTAAAAACTCTTTGAAAAGCAAACATTTCCTCTGCAAGTTAAACAGATGTATTTTTTTTGTGAAATTGATTGATGATTCATTAAAAATATATTTGAATTTTCAGACTTTAAAAACATAATTTGTTGGGATATTTCAAAAAATAAGACTTTTATTTAAAAAAATGTTGAACATTTTATATGAGCATATATGTTCCAATATTCTACCATTACACAATTGACATTTCCAGTACGTAACGTAATTAGATTAATTCGAAAAATACAAACAAATATTTTTTCAGAAAAATCAAAACTATATGTATTTACTTTTTGATATATATATATATATATATATATATATATATATATATATATATATATAGAGAGAGAGAGAGAGAGATTGATAGATAGATAGATAAATAATAAATAATTATAAAATTAATTTCTAAGTAACTATTATTTCATTTTATATAAAATAAAAAGTTTTTTGAACAAAATTTAATTTACATTTGGTGATGGTAAATAATATATGACTTTTCATTAATATTTTTCTTGAATACATAGTACATTTTTTCTTAACACTCATGAATATAATCTAATATTATAATAAAATAAGCAAAGTGAATATGAATGAATATAAGCATCAATGATAATAAATGAATATAATCTAATATTCAATTATTATCATTGATGCTTATATTCGTTCATATTCATTTTGCTTATTTAAGTTGAATTAAATGCAACGCCTTCAGCAATTGAATGAACTATGAGTTTTAACATAAATACTATTTGAGCATGTCTATTATAAGATTTTAAAATAATACAGAAAATTATACAGTAGGAATATTTAGCTTTTAAGAATAATAGTTACTCTTTAGAATCATAGTTTATGAATATGGTAATGTATAAATTCATGCTTTATTAGTTAGCTTATCTCAAAGGTAGAATTTAAACAATAGGATTAATTTCTGAATTGTCTCTAATCATGAAATTTTCTTTGTAATTTGTAAATAAATACAAGTTACTTAAATTATTTGCAAATTTTAGTACCAGACAGCTTTCAAGCTCTGACACTCTAATTACATATTATGTTAATAATAATTTGTATGTAAATCTTATTGATCATAATTTACATTACCAGACATTTTATACTCATTTAGACTAACCTATTATATTATTTGGATATAATGGGTCGGTGAGGTCTGAAAATGTATGTATCCAAAGTTCGCTTTACAGCACAACTGATAAATATTCATAGAATTGGGGAAAAGTTTACTTATTTTATGCTAGCACTAATAATTATAATCGGTATTTATGTATTATCACGACAAACATTTCAAAGAAAAAAATAAACCCTAAATATCCGAAAATCTTCAGATCTAGTTATGTAATTTCAATAAAAGCAGAACACCAGACCTTAAATTTTAGCAATCTTTATGTTTAAAAATGTGAAAAAGAAACAGCAATTAAGCTGCACTTTCACTGAAAAATAATTTTTTTTTTAATTCAAAACTTTTAATATTTACATTAGAACGGTTACAAGAAGAAAGTAATAACTTTAAAAACCCTTAATTTAAAACTTTAAACTGTAAAATTTTGTATTATGAAATAATCAGCAAATTCAATTACTAAATTGTAACATTTGACGCCAAATCTTAATATGAGTCAGAAAAAAAATTTTTCATGGAAAGGATAGACAAGATAAAGCGTTTGATGCAAGTAATTTTTACTATATGACGCTATGAGAAATCTAAGGCAACAGTGATCTGTTTTCTTGGCGTATATTTTACAATATCAAAAAGAAGCAATTTCAAATGTGGAACTATTAAAAAAATATTTTGTTTATAAATGCATAAATTGAATCACATACATGTTAATTACTTTATACTCCCATATACATTTTTCATTTCCTAAATTATAAATGTCTAAAATGTTACCAATATCTTTCAACGATGTTATCTAAAAAAATTATAATTTAATTTAAAATCATTACAATTTATTTTTTTGACATTTTTATTGATATTTGTTCTGAATTATAATCTACATAAATGAAGAATTTTAAAACTTGAAAATAGATATTGTGATTCAAATATATACATACATTAACATTAGTATATTTACTTCTTTTAACGTAAAAAATTAAATTTTCTAATCTAAGAAATAAACAATTTAATTAAGCCTTAATTAAAGCACGTTTCTAGAAAACATAGCATTTTTGTTTTATTTTATTCTAGTACTATGTTTACGATTTTTTTCCCTTTGACATTTAACAACATCCCCATACATCGTATTTTTTATTCGACAAAGAAACTAAATTAAATCAGTTACTGAAGAGTTTTAATTGCTCCATGTTAAATTTACTTTTCGACAAGGACATTGCTGTCCAAAGCTTGTTGATTTTTTCAACAAAAGTTGTATTTCTTATTGTAAAACACCTTTTAAGAATCTTAACATTTTATATTTGACTGGCTAGTTCTTCTAGTTAAAGTGGTTTATTTGGATGTTTTTTATGCATGCTTGGTTTTAATTAATCATTCTTGGGAATGGATTGTTTATTTTCCTCTTTTACTTATACCACATAGAAAGTTGTAATATATGTTAAATTGTGTTGATTTTTAAAAACATATACAAGACATCGATATAAAACTTTTCATAGAACATACAAGTTTTCTAAAAATCTTAATTTAATTATTTGCCAAAATTTTTATTTAAAACTTGAAAGTTTTATGAAATTATCAACTAATAACTTTATTTAAAAATAATTAACTTTTAATTATTAAAATAAATACCAAAAATAGTTCTTGAGGATTTTTTTCATTATTTTTCTATTACTTATATTAAAGAGAATTTGTTTTCACTTTTTCAGTAGATATTTTGATTAGTTTCATATTATATTAAATGTTTTAGTGCAAACATTAGATGTTTCACCTAAATTTTGAAAATATTTATAAATGTATTAAATCCATATATTTTATTTAACTTAAAATCTAGTTTTTTTTTAATTCTAATTCAATGGACACGTTGATTTTATTTGGAAAGGCATGACTATCAATAACTTAAAGTAGGTTGGTATTTATGGCGCAAGGTATAACTTAAAGTAGAGAGTTCTACCTTTGAAATCATCAAATATCCATCGTATTCAATAATTTCTTCCGGAGCGTGTAAAATAGGTTGTGATTGTAATGATACCATGTCCAGTGATACATTTGGGGTTACTTTGCTAAGACTTGAGTCTTCTACTTGATATCTTCTTCTAAATTATGATAACTCCTTTCATTTCGGGCATTGATAGCACACCACTGTTTTTCCAATTAAGTATTTTAATTTTACCCCTTACTGTTGGCAAAGTATATATATATATATATATATATATATAAATATATGTATAAAAATAATTAATTTTTTTTTAAAAATGTTAAAACATTGAAAATGACATTTATCATATCTACTAAAAGAAAAATATTAAATGATGGTAAAAGGGAAATTTTCAAATTAGAATTCTTACTAAAAGTAAGTAGTACGAAAATTCGAAACTCAACATTTGTAAATACTTTCAGTCATAAACACATTCCAAATTCAAGTAGAATGTAAATTTTGAGATTTATTTTATGAAATATATTCAGGAAGCATCTGTCACCAAAGACGATGTGAGATGTAAATTAAAATTTTATAGCAAAGGCACATACTTCCCTTTTTGTTGTTCACAAATAAAATAACTCGAAGAAAAGCTTCTTGAAATGTATTTATTAGGGAAAAAACCTTTCTTAAATAATATTTATTGAATAAAGAAGCCTGTAATTACTGTTTAT
>JAPDSC010127097.1:0-19704 GCA_026290005.1 Latrodectus geometricus
TCAAAATACAAGCAAAACATGTGTAATAATGAGAAGCACGTCAAAAGGTTACATAAAATATTATGATTTTCTTTACAGCATTTAATCAAATAAGAAATAAAAATGAATAATGATTAAATAAACAGAATTTAATCAAAGTTTCTTTCATCCTTATTCTGTTAGCAAACAAAATATTTTTTTTTTTTTAAAAAAAAGTCAAAACATAACTCGTGAGACTTAATTAAATTTTATTTACGAAACTAACAAAATTTTAACCCGTCAGAAGGCGCTAAGATTATCTTTCACGCATTTTCACGAAACAAAATAGTTTGTTCAGACATTAAACTTTCATAATTCCTTTATAACATGAAACATTTATTTTCATTATGTTTACAATGAAATAAATTTTTAAATTTGGAGGCATGTGAATTAAAAAGAACCATTTCAATTTTTACATTTCACAAACATTTTTTTATATATTTCATGAAATGTATGAAATATGCAGTCCTTCTTAATTGTTGTTTCGGTATTATTGAAAAGGATCATAGTAAAATCTCGAATAAGCAGTAGTTTTTACTTTATTTTTTTTTCGAGATATAAATTCGTTAAATATAAGATATAGTTTCTTATTATGAAATATTTATGTTATGTTCAAAATGCAATAAATCTTCAAATTGGATGGAATATGAATGAAAAGTATAAGAATTGCAATTTTCATATTTTGTGAGAATTTTTACATGATGCATTAAATGTAAGAAACATGGGAAACAAATTTCTATCCTGATTTTTTCTCTGATATTATAGAAAAAATGTACTATTATAAAATTTCGAGTAAGTCATAGTTTAAATTTATTAACAGTGAGCTCCTTTTGTAGAAAATTTAATTCTATTAAATTTCTACGTAGCAATTCTGACACTGCATATACATAATATAAGCTATCAAAAAAGCAATCAAATTTTTCATTTTGAAATTTGCTTAAATAATTAAAAGAAAATATGGTATGAGGTAAATATACGAAAATAATTGATTATTGAAGGCAATTCACAGTGAATTAGTTTCACGATAATGATACATTTATTCGATATTTTTAATAATTAAGCATTACAAAAATCAAGGAAAGTATGATACAATTATTTTGCTTAATTTATCGCATTATGTTGACATGCTTGCTTTTAGGAAAGGAAAAATATGTGACTAATATTACTATAGAACACATTCACATAAAAATATAATATCTGCTATTATGCTTTTATTCAAATTTATAATATTTGAATATACTCTTGAAAATGTCGATAGATTCCTAAAGCATACCTAATCTTAAAAGATTAAAATTAAAATGGTATGGTAGTGAATCTGATCTAATTGAAATAAAATCTTTTTCATTCAATTGAATACAAAAAGATTTTAATATCCAAAACGAGTCTGGAAACTCATGCACTCTATAAAAACCATTCAATTTTTGTAAGAGTCGAAATCCACAATACATTTTCTGTTATGAATTAAGGTTAACAATTTAAAAAACTTATATTTTGTTTCAAAATCTGAAAAAATAATTCATCTTGAAAAAATTTTAATTTTTTTTTTCAGAATTCCTTTATGAAACAGTATGTTCTGCGTACTTTTACGTAAAAAATAATAATAGGTAAAATAAAAAAATTTAAAAAGAAAGAATTAGTTTCTCATTATTTTTTTCTTTAAATTAAAATTAAATTCTCATTAATATTATTGTTAAAATATTCTTACTATCAAACTTTTAAAAAAATACTTTTTGTGTAAGACAATAAAAGTTTTTATAACGGTACAGCATAACTTTTTTTTTATAAAATAATAAGAAATTTTAATTGAAGTGCAAAATAGATTTCTTAAAATTTCGCATTTTAAATTTCTTTTAGCATAAACATAAGTTTTAAATGAGCTTCAGTACATAATTTGTTTATTATTTGAATTTTCATTCTAATTTTAGAGGTTAATATAAAATTGTAACAAATACAGTTTGTATATTTCTTGAAATGACGAAATCTTAATTAACTACAGCATAACGTGGACATTAGTAAATGTTCATTGGACATTCATTTATTTACATTAAAAATTTAAAAATTTAATTAGACGTTTTTTGATAAATACCGTAAAGTCATTTCTGCAAAACCCTATGATAAAATGCTGATTTTCACAAAGAACGGTGCTGACTTGTTTTCCGTTTATAAAGCAGAGAATAATTTAATGCAATTATTAAAGTTATTTCCCAGTTTTGTTTAACCTAAGAATAATCAACTTTTGATAAACAAAAATAAAACCTAAAAATAATCAACTTTTGATAAACAAAAATAAAACCTAAGAATAATCAACTTTTGATAAACAAAAATAAAACCTAAGAATAATCAACTTTTGATAAGCAAAAATAAAACCTAATAAGATTTTATTTTTGTATCAAAAATTGTTTGTGTGTTTATCTGTAATATCTTTATATTAAAAATATAGATAAATGTTAAAATTCAGTTACATTGATAATATTATTAATTATATTGTACATATAGGAGAGAAAACATATGCACTGTCCTCCAAAAGTTAAGAAACAACGTGTTTTTCAAAGCTCACCGTAAGAAAATGACACCATTAATAATAGTTTATGATAAGAACAAGCATTTGTAAATTTATGGAAAATGTTTGTTTACTACCACCTTTTTTTATTGTTGAAAAGAACAGGTATAGATGAGTGAGAGAAAAATATGCAAATTTCAGACTTTCGTAATACCTTTTGGATTGCCAACTTTTTCAACATATTCGTTTTGAGTATCTTCTAGAGGGGTGAAGGAGTCACCCTGCAGATCCTAAGAAAAGTAGCCAAATGTGCATCCCCCTCCCCCGGACGACAGAAGGTTCGGCTTATCCTATGCACGTTTCCTTGTCCAGACAGGTTTCTGTGCTGTTTACAGATTAACACGCCAGAACGATTCAGGAAGAGTCTGATCTAGAGGACCAGATACCATCAATCAGACACTGGGAAAAGACACAGTGGTGCTTTGGGCAGGGATCAGAGATTCGAGATGAAATCCTTGGTCCGTATATCAGAGCAATTTGTCATGATAGATGGATGATAACTCACGATGTCGTCAAGCTGTAGTTGTTGAGGAGTATCTTGAGGGCGAATGGAATGATCTGAATCCCATGGAGCATCTGTGTGCTGCTCTCCTCCAAGGTCCGCAGGAGAGCTGAGAAACAGCTTACTCCACCTCCAGTCATCGCTTCCCATTTCGGTTGCCTTCAAATTAATTGACAGCTTGGAGACCGTCGATGCATTCAGGTTAGGTGTGTGCATATGCATTATTAAAACTCCTTTTTGTTATGTTTCTATCACATTTTACAACGTAAATCTGTGATTATTCTTTTTCTCCAAAAACGAACTTTTTTCAGCTAGATTTTAAATCATTCATGTAATTTTCATATGTAAACTTCTAGGTTGCAGTCAACTTATAGCAGTATGGTACATATGTCATCCAAATTTGGTGTTATTACATTCATTCATTTGCAAAGTAGGTGCAAAAACCGCTTATTTCTTATTTTTTTAGAGGCCAGCGTATTATAAGCGATAGTTTATTTTCTTTATTCCAATAAAGTTGATCAATATTATTATTGCACACATAATCTGCCTTTTCCAACGATGGAATCCCCCTATTTAACTGTTTGTTATTTATATCCTTGTCAAAAGTTTTTGTTATTTTTATGTTTTGTGTTTGTTATTTATGTTATAATAACTGTTTGTTATTTATATCCTTGTCAAAAGTGCTCAATGTTTTTGTTTAAGGACTAATGTTTCTTAAGGTTCTTGTGTAAGGACTAATAAGAGAATTTTTCTTATGCTTATATCAAGTTGATAAAAAGTAGAATATCCATCATTTAACTAAAGTGAATCAAAAGAAATATTTATCAACAAAATCTCTCTCTTGTAAGAGTGTGAAAAAATGAGTAATTCTTCTCCCCCCCCCTTCACCCAGCTTCTTTTCAAAAGATACGTTAAATCATTTCATTCTTCTCTGAAAATCGGAATTTAAGTTATACTTTGAACTCAATTTATATAAAAAGATTCGACTTTTAATATCATTATGTAGATTAGGTCCCATACGTTAGACGAATATTTTTCCTCGTAGAAAAAATCTGTTATTAGCAGAAATCCTATTAAAAATAAAATTCGCTTTCATTTAATCATAAATAATTCATTACAACCATCAGCGTCTGAAATATTAAATTAAGTTTCAACTCTTTGTAAATTAAATATTAATCAACATTATAAGGAATTAACAAATTAAAGTAATAATTAATAAATTTGAAATCAACTTTTAATTATTAATATTTTTATGCGTTAACTTGTACCACTTTACACTTTTTAAAGTCATTTTATAATGCGCGTTATGTTTCAATGTATATATCTAACTTTAAAAATTCTTACAAACTACATTTCTTTTATTAGTATTCATAGAAACCAATATTTACAATTCTTCAAAATATCAGATGATAAATTTTAGGAGTAACTATTTCGTTCATTCAATTTTGTTTGTGTGTGTGTGTGTGGACTCTAGAAATATTCTCAGCAGGTATATTACTATTATTATTTTACATTATCTACAAGCTACTTTAAAACAATATGCAAATGAGTCTAGATAATAAAAATCTAATAAGTTTTAGTACATTATACATGACAAATTTTTTATAAAATAATACAAATGCAACCAATGTTATAATAAAATTTTATTTTTAAAGGATTATTTTGGTAGGCATCTATGACAAATATATTACTCATATTGTTTAGTTTACTAGACTTTAAGAATAATATAAAGAAATATTAATACTGAGAAACATAGAAGAGTATTACATTCTGAACTTTAAAGAACTTTTGAGGAATCAGTGTACAACCACGGAAGGCAAAATATGTTTTATTTCAGTCTTGTATGCATTTATCCAAAATGAAAGACTTTCGATTGCGCCAAAGTCTCCATTGAATAGATTTCAAACAAATGAATAAGCAGAAATTCTTTGCAGACAAATATTGATGAAAATTTTCACGTTCTTGTCTGCGGAGAACTAATAACTAGCTAAACAACCGGAGGGTCAGGAAGATTTTCCACACATTGCAGAGAAATTTATATTTGCTTTTCATAAAATTCGGATTGACAAATAAATGATAAGCAGAAATAAATGATTAATATATTGGAAAAAGAGTGCTTGTCTGCAAAAAAAGTACACTATTCTATTGATTGACATTCTCTTAAAGTCTCATAAATATTTTGACTAATTCCTTTCTACATTTTTTTTGGGGGGGGGGGAACCAAGAGGGTGAATTTTTAGTTTAAAATTCTGTATAGCCGAAGTGTATAAACTCGAAGAGACGGGTGTGAATTGAAAAAAAGTATTTAATTCTGCTTATCAAAAACAGTTACTTTTTTTTAAAGAATTATTAATGTAGTATATTATATTCATTACCTTTAAAATTATACAATTTTGTAAAATAAAAAAATAAAGGAAGTTTTTTTTCTTGCCATTCCTTAAATTGATTGGTCTGTTCCTAGTTTCTAAAATTTGGCAAAATAGTAGCGTTGCCAATAATTATAAGGAAGTTTGCATCTCAGTTTACATTTGATTGATGACAAAACTTTTAAATGTCAGAATTTTGTAATAAGATATATATATATATTAGTTTGGGGAAAAAGAAATCCATTATTTTTACGTGAACTTTTTGTAACTTCTTTCAGATTCGCTTTGTAAAAAGGTTTAAAACAGTTTTCATGTAGTTTTTTAGGTCTTCATGCAGTTTTTTAGGACTGCTGACAGGCTGTCAAGTTTGATAATTTTTGATATTTTATAGACATTCTCGTCGTTGTTGCATCCATGCGAGGTGCATCTTTAGCATCCAAACACCTAAACGGAATTGACGAAACTAAAATTGTGCGTAACTGGTTGTTACAGTCATATATAGGACGATAAACACCTTTCACAATTTTAGCCCCCTGGTTAGCATTTTCGCCATTATGAAAGAAAAACTAAAATGTATCGAATTTTCTGTTTGTTGTCTTCTATTTTTAAAACCTTGTACTCATAACTGAATGAATCAAACAAAAAACCGCAAGAGAATATTTTAGTGTCCAATGTCACTTTTCAAATGAGCATAAATTTGAAATTGTTTGATAGATACCTCACGAGATAGCGATCACTACAGACGTCTACCGAAAAAATAATGGATAATTTTTCCCCAATCTGATATATATCTTATTACAAAACAATGTTCTGTTGCCAGATTTATAAAAGAACAACTTTAGCAAGTGTATTTTCTCTTTGGGAATCACAGATTGAAATATTTTTTTGAAGTTATTCAATGTACTTACTAAAACAAAGTGATTTTAAAAGAGCTTTTTATATGATGAAAATTTTAATACCGATATAAAAATATCAAAAAAAATTTCTATTCGATTCCTTTTTGGGAAATAAAATTGTATTAGAAATTCGATTATTAAAGTGTAATATAAAAAGAAAAAGAATTAATATTTATGTTCATTTTTTGTAAAAAAAATAATAAAAAATTAAGCACATTAGAAAAATTATCATTACAGAATATTAAAAAAGTGTATGTAAAGTTTTAGGAAAATATAAGAAAATCGGTAATCAACTGAAAAGTTAAAATGTAAAAGGCCATAATTTTTAAACACAATAAGTCAAAACCAATATCCAAAATAATGGTTTATATAGTAGGAAAAATATAATTATTCAAATATATTTTCTATCTGCTTCATATATTCAAAGATATCTAAAAAATTAAGCAAATTATTCAAAATAGATTGTTAAAGATAAATTTTTGACATCCTAATTCACAAAATCTTTTAATTTTAAAATATTTTTAATTTTACATAATTAAATTACAGAATTTTACATAATTAATTTTACATTACAGATGCAAGAGTGCAATCAATATAAAAATATTAAAATGAAATAAAATCCCTATATTTATGAAAAATTATTTTTTATTCATCAATTACAAAAGAAAAGGGCATGAAAATGTGACATAAATATTTTTCCCATGTCTTTAACACATTTTTAACCAATCTCCGTGAACCATCAAATTCTAGCACTTATTATCGTGAAACCTTTGTTGAGGGTTATTCGTTTATTGAAATCATTTATAATTTAGAATTAATAATTTATAAGTAAAAAATTTTAATAGGTAACAAAAATTTTATAAGTAATTTAATAAGAAAAAAATTGCAAAGATTTAATAAGAAGATATAAAAGCATCTCAATAGTTTTTCTTCTTTTTTCCTAGGAAAATCCTTATTATAAAATGTATAAAATCAATATTTTTATTGTTAAATTTATCATCAGGGAATAGTTAGAGATCTTAATTTTAAATATTTTAGAACAATGATTCTGAACCTCTGTGTTGGCAAATTTAAGAAATATATATAGTAAAAATTATAATTCTTTTTTTTATTGCGAGTAAAATAATAAATGTACTGTTGTTTTTGTGGTACATATTATATTATTTTATTTGACATCCAAAATTATTATCATGAGTGATTTTGCACAGTGTGTTATTGTAAACAAATTTTAAACTTATCTTTTTCTTTATGTGCCATTAAATTTAGAAATCTTTAAAAGTGTGTCTTGACAAAAAGACAGAGAATCACTATTTTAGAATTATAACTGTTTATCACTAGTAGAACTTCTGCTAGAGCCTAGTTGGTTAGAGCGACAATCCCTTAATCGTCATGTTGTGAATTTTATTATCGGCCGACTGAAGACTATCGTGTTCACTAATGGCGACTGGGGCACGTAAAAATATGTCGTGGTCACAATGTCCTCCATGTTCCCATTACAAATTTATATTTCTGCTTGTGTTAAGAGCAAGGCCTTGGGTCTTTTCTGGCTTCCTATATCTAAATTGAAAGATCCAGATAGTGCTGCCAGTTCAGATTTCCTTCACTCAGTCCCTGACAGAGCGGACTTGGCTTCACTAAGTGTCACGAGTAACAACAGCAGTAGAACTTATGCTGCTACTGATTTGCTTATCAACTTTAAAATCAAACTGTTTTATTTTGCTACATTAAAACAAATCTTGAAGCAACGATTCTTGATCTGTTCTTATATTATAGTCAATGACATTGTCTTTGATCATAACTTTTATGACATTGTCTAAGCAATGACAACTACAGTCAATGACATCATGGAGAATGACATTTTCTAAGAAAAGTGCAATGATCCTTCTTGAGGCAAGTAAGAAATACTGGAACTGTCTGAAGTTTCCTGTTACATTTCTTTTTCTTAGCAGTCACTTTTTGAGCATGAGAGGTAATTGAACAGTTTAAAGTGGATTGCAAACCACTACAAATATCCATGCCCAAGGTGGGATTCGTACTCACGAGTTGTTGAACCGAAGGCAATAGCGCTAACCATTCGGCTACCAACTCAGCGGAGAGTACGGACAAAATTTTTACTCTTTTACATTCTATATATATTTTTTGAAACTTTTGAATATATTATGGGCTTCGTTCCTTACAAATAGCTAAATTTTGACCCCATGAATAATGAACCCTTCTACATAATAATTCTGTTAGTTCACCGCAATTTTGTTAAACAGAGAAGATCGAAGAAATCTTGTATATCAGGGTGTCGATTTCGGGATTACTTCGAAATCGACATCCTGATATACAAGATCCTGATATCTTCGGGTCTCATTTCGAAATATTGAGGAAAGAGAGAGTTTTAATAATTAAATTAAGTCATAATTAAGAAGGATTTGAACACACAGTAAAGTTCCTTATGGCACTATTTCATTAATTTAATCAAAGTGACAATTCACTCCAAAACTTTTTCTAATTTCAAGAAAAAAATAACGAGTGATACTTCTTGTTAAAATTTCCACCTGCTCTTTACTGCTGAGATTAGAGAAAAAGTCTGCTTATGGCAAAGGATTCCTCCTTCTAATTACGATTCCCCAATGCAAATTTTTAAAAAAGAATGTTTAAGTATTTTTTTAATTTTTAGTAAATATTTCATTCTTAATCTCTTCAACGAATGCATTTTTGCCTTTTACACAACGCCATCTCACGGAAATGTATTGGAATGCGAAAGGTAGCTGTCTCGACTTCGTATTTAATAAATTCATCATTAAAAGGAGCTCTCAAGCATTATACAGTCATTCGATTTCTTTTATCTCAACTATGTAGAAAATTTCATTTAAAGATGGAAAGCATCCTATTCTGTGCAAATATTTATGTATATATGTAATATTTACATGTACACACACACACACACAAACATATATATATATATATATACTAGAGGGAAATACTACCGAATCACTTTAAAAATTCAAATTTTTTTCGAAAATTTGGTTATTAAGACAAGAAACTGGAAAACTTTTAAATCTTTTTTTCTTAAACAATTTCGGAAATTTCTGAAAAGTGTTATATTTTTTAAATATATTTTAATTAATATTGTTTAATTATAAAAAATGATTAAATATTATATTTTAATAATATATATTTAATATTTTTAAATAATAATTCATTTTAATATTGTAATCAAATATATTTTAACTATTTTTTAAATGTATTTTAATCAGTAGGGCTTTTTTATTGATTTATTTACCATTTTCATTGAATATGTCTTATTGTTATACAACATATTTAAAAGATTTTAAAAGTTTGCCAGTTTCTTGTCTTAATAAAACAATTGGAGCATTGAACTTTAGTCAAGCCATCTAAGTAATTGTGTCACTTTGTTTTGAATTCTTTATACTTAAAATCTGATTACGATATCTATCGAATGTATTGAATCGATAGAAATACTTAAAATGCCTTCATTGTTTTTATTTCCTAAAATATCAGTTTTTTTGTATTAAACTTTTGATACCAATTTATTTATAATCTAATATCTGCTTCATTAATATTAAATAAGTAATATTATATGAAATAATTGCTTATGTAAACATGTGATAATGAATGGGATATGATACAAGCATTTTTCATGAATAAAACTCAAAAACATGCAGTACTAAAGACAACCTTGAAGCAACAAAGGCAATATTTACGTAGCGTTAATTTTTTAAAAAGTTTTATTAAGCTTCTAATTTACATTTTACATAAAATAAAAGGCCTCAAATATTGATAATCAGCTGAAAGAAAGTGTCTAATTAATGTGCTTGGCCTTGACAAATTTCATAAACTAATCATCTTGGAGAAACAAACTTAAAGAGGCTTTTTTTTAAATTTCATTTTGTAGTCTTGATTTTAATGAGATATTTAATAATAGAATCAAGTGTAAAAGGTGATCTGTTTCACTTTAATTGATGGAGTGCACACACAGCTTGTAATGAAACTAACTTGGTTATAGTAAATAATGCATTAAAGTTCGTATTTTATTGGTTTAGAAAGAATGTTCTGTCTTATTTTAAATAGGCAGTAATTTTTCATTGTATTTTAAATAAACAGCCTTTCTGTCGTATTTTAAATAGACAGTAATTTTTCTTGTAAATAAAAAAACAGGCTAGTGAATCATTTGAATTTTTTTAAAACTGCAGTGTTAAAAAAAGTATAAAAAGAGTCCTTTCTTACCGTTTATCATTTACTTGTGATATTTAAGGTAAAAAAACATGCCAGTAGATAAAGTTCATTTATGACTGCGTTTTGTATGGATTCCAAAAAGGAAGCAAATCATCGGTTGCAAGTAAACATTTATGTGTGGTATTTGGAAAAGAGATATTTTAAATATTTGTACTTGTCAAAGATAGTATAGCATATTTCGTTCTGGGAATCAGAGCCTCCAAGAAAGTGATCGATCTGGACAATCATCCAAGATCAATAATGATGTTTTGTAAATACATGCTGGAAAATAATCCATGCTTAAGAATATTGCAGAAGAGTTTGGCATTCATCATACAATTGTTGAGTATGATGAATGTTGAGTTCACACGCAATCTCTTGTGTTTGTGTTAAAGCAAAGTGTTCGGGTTCCACATGAATTAATAGAAAAGAATTTGATCGTGTAAGAAAGTTTTCATCACATCTGATTAGGCACAATGTGGTTCCATTTTTGAACAAGCTGCTTACAGGAGATAAAAAGCGGATTCTTTACGAGAATATTAAGAGAAAAAATCTTACTGCAAACCAGGAACATCATGAGCAACAGTTCCAAAACCAAGTATCCATCAACGAAAAGAATTGCTTTGTTTGTTGTGGGTCAGGACAGATCCAGTGTACTACGAGTTGCTGAAACAGGGAAAGCCATCAACATGGATCTGTACTGCAATCAGCTGGATAAATTGAATGCTGGCCTTTTTTCTTTAGCTATCAAAGAAAAATGGCCAGCATTAAAGTTACACATATGTATATATATAAGAAATAGAGAGAAATACAGTGGAATTTTGTAAAACAAAAGTAATGCTTTATTGTAAGAATAAGTAAGGAATAATACTCTCCTTAGAAATTGGTAAAAAATGCCTTTTCTTTTATCAGATTATTAAAGAAAATAAATGCACCAAAATATCTAAAGCTCTTTCTGAAATGAAATTTGATGGATTATTAAGATTGTAAAGAATATTCTAATACATAATATATTTCATAGTCCAAAAATTTCTTTCCAAAATTCCAACCTTTCATTTGCTAAAAATGTTTAAAAGTATTTATGAGCTTTTAACGTAAAATCATGATATCATTATGTGTAATTCTCAAAATTAAATGTTTAATTATTGCAAAACATTCATAGAGAACTGTAATTAATTCTTCTTTACAATGAAAGAAATTTGGTGAATATTCGCATACAAATGAACAGATGCGATGCAGATATGTATTATTTGGCAATGATGTTAAGCTATAAAATTTGTTAAGTGACATTTTGATTGTGTGTATTTGGGAAAAGAAAGAGAATTTCAATATAAAAAATTTAACTTTAAATGAAGCTCTTACAAATGTTTAAAATAATTTTAAAATTTTGTTTCTTTTAAACGAATTTGTTTAAATGAGTTGTTTTGAAAAATTCTTAATATTTTTAAAAAAGTTGTTTCATTAATTTTTCCATATTCCCCCAACTCTATTTTTTTCCACAAAATCATTTAACTAATTATTTCAGAAATTTACAGTTTTTCTAACGTAATTTTTTAAAATTATTCTTTAAAAACTTTTTATTTCTTTTTTTATCAAAATTGTTTCAACTAATTACACTAAAAAAACTTTCTTTTCTTAATTATTTCAAACTTCTTTTAAACTAAACAAAATAATAATAAAATATACAAGTAGTTCTACTTCAATAAACTGATAATTAAGTGCATTCTTGAATTCCAAAATAATGTTTTTATTTTGTAATGTTTTATTAAATTTAAATTTCAATTATTTTATGCATATTTTTTCCCTACAATTATGATAAAAAGATTTCTATAAATTACAAAATACAAATTTTATTCTGTTATGAATATTTTCGATAATTTATAAAATAATTCATTATCTGTAAAAACCAAGTTGTAACTGCATTTCATTGAAATGTACTTAACAAAGAATTCAATATTTATTTTTGGATATTTATATAAGAAATTCAAGCATCAGATTTAAAATCACTCATGAGAATGCTATTGTTGATTAGACAATTTTAAGATCAAGAGTTTTGGAGTGAGAAGTTTTAGATTTGACACTTTAAGGTTTGATTAGGTTTCATTCCAAAAATAAAATTTTGAAGCTTCAGATAATTTTTATTTATTTACTTCCAGTTGCCAATTGGCCATAACTTCATTACATCCCCTTGTTTGGCTCACGGATTGCCATCTTCTATGGTGGATTTTGTTTGTTGGTTGGGTTTTGTGGCGCAAGGTCCAGAAGAGAACATGATGCGCCATCTTCAATGGTGGAAGACTCAGTGAGTGTGTCACACCATATAACTCGAATGGGGATGATCCTTGTAGTACAGATGCTACAGTATGCTGATACCAGTTATGGTTACAGCCTCCATATGTCCTGCTCCATCTTTACCGCTGAAGCTACGGCTATCCATCAAGCCCTTCAGCTAGTGAATGCAGAGCAGTTTAATAAAATCTGCATGTATACTGACAGTTAGAGTGTTTTGAAAAACTATAATAGTTGTCATCCAGTTGTGTCCAAGATTTTCGGAGCATTGGGTTCCCTTGTTGGCAAGGGTTATGACATCCTTTTCTGTTGGATCCCAGGTCATGTAGGTCTAGAGTAGGGGTCGCCAAAGTGGTCTATATAGACCCCTAGGGGTCTATTTAACAACAGTAGGGGTCTATCTGATCCAAGGGGTCGAATGGGGGCCTATTGGGAATCGAAGGAAAAACAGTTCTTAATGCGCAAATCACACATATCTAACTGCGTACGTAAAAATTTAAAATATTTTTATAATTGGATTATTATTATATTCTTTATAGAAAATAAAATAATAAATCAGAAAACAATCTGCCCCTTTTTTCCTTGCCGTTTCCAAGTTCGTATATGGTTGAAGCCGGTTTCAGTCAAGTTAATTCAATTTTAACTAAAAACAGAAGTAAATTAAATGTGGAGCTTCGAGAGGATTTACGGTTAAAATTGACTGATTTCGAACCCAATATAAGGAACCTTGCCAAGAAACACCAGGCACACTTATCTCATTAAGAAGTAAAAAATCTGTAGCTACTTTACTTACTGTTTCTGATTTATTAAATATTTAGACTTTTATAGTTTTATTTTAATTACCTGAAAATTATTTTGTGGGGTTCTATGGAGATTTCGAAAAATTATATAGGGAACGATGATCAAAAAAGTTTGGCGACCCCTGGTCTAGAGGGAAATGAAAATGCAGATGCAACTGCTAAAGCTGCATCGTCTGTACTTCATTCATCTGTCCCTCTTTTCACGTGAGAAGGGTTATAAAAACATTTGTTAACTCTCTCTGGCAGGAGTATGCAGGTCTCTAATAAATTATGTGCCATTTTCCCATATTTCATCTCATCATCATTTTTACCGATACGAAGAGCAGATGTTAGATTAACTCGCCTTCGTATCGGAAACACACGTTTCACACACAGACATTTGTTTCTAAATGAATTGAACCCATGGTGTGAAACGTGTGATGCACCATATACTGTTAATCATATTTTAATCTCATGTCCTGATTTTAACGTTTACCTTTTTATATTTTTTCAAACTGACATTTTAACTGTATATGATTTAGTGCGGGAACCACCCTACAGAAACCTATTTGCTTTTTTGAAGGCAATTGGTTTTATTCATTTTATTTCAATTTTATTATATATATTTTATAATTTATGGTGATTTTAGTTAAAATTTATACATATATTTTTGTGTTTTAACAATTTTAATGTTGATCTTGGGTTTTGATTTTAAAACTTTATTTTGGCGCAGCTTGTCCTTTGTGGACCTTGCGCCATAAAACCCAACCAATCATCCTTGTAATAAAGAAACAGAGATCAAGCAGAATAACCACAGTCTTGGTCTGCCACTTCCAGGAATATCATTTCACTTGGAGGATATTGCAACCACTTTTTGTTTTAACGTGCACCAGTTGCTATTAGCTAACACGAAGGAATTTTATCGAGGTCGGTCATACGATTTCCCAACCAGACCACCCCGGCCTTAAAATTTTTATGAAATGTAAGGAAGTAAATTAATTATCAACATGAAACAGCACTTATGATGGTATCACATTCGGTTTCACTTTAATAGTTCATAGAATAGATTTCTACCTCGGGCATGGATGTTTGCAGCAATTAAAAAACCACTTTAATCTTTAAATAGGAAAAATGAGCTCTGGTATAGAAACCTTAACAAACATGTAAATTTAACTTGTGTTCATGGTAAAAATCTTGCTAACAAAACTTTAACTCAAAACATTATTCCTTATGTTTCTTTATAGTCGAATTTATTTAAAATTTTGATCTTTATAATTTGTTTCCACCATGAATACTTATAATTACATTAATGAATTTTAATTTCTTAATTACGTTACAGTATCTTTTAAATATAGCCATATAAACAGTGTTATTCATAAAATTATTATCATGATATTTATATTCATGAAGAATAGATATATTTTCAGATAATTAACAACATGAATACTTCAGTGTCTATTAGCGTATTCATAGGAGTTAAGTATATAAACGCAAGGCGATCTTATTATGTCTTTTTATTTGAAAATGCTGCAATTGCGTAACTCAGATTTTAACTCTTTCACGTTTACGAGCAAATTTACAACTAGACGAGGAGACAAAGGGTTAATTATCCGAGGCGAGAAACTTATGAAATCCTCAACGTTACAAGTGACTTCCGTCGCTTTAATTTTCATTCTCTCTTATTTAAATAGAAGCTGGCAATGGTTCCTATCTGTTCATATTTATTTTTCATTATCTGCAAATAAATGATACATTTCATGTATATAATTTTCTTCGCTTTATTTCTTTGTATAAATTAATGAGTCATTTTCTTACTCTATTTCAGAAATGAGGAAAATAGTCAAGAAAAATGATGGTTTTAAAATATCAGTAATAAATAACATATAATCAGCTATAAAATATCACTTTGGGTTTGTCTCTAACCAACATTCACTTAAAAATATTGAAAATATTCCTAAAAATATCGAAAGATACCTAAAAAAGTCTTAAAAATATCGAAAATAAAAAATAACGAGGTATTTCAACAAATATTTAGTCATTTACATATAGTCATTTTACATTTTTATCCATTCATTTGAATGGAGAACAAACGTGTTTAATCCAAATTAAATCTCGTTTATAACCACAGCTTTTTGACCGAGCTGATAACCAAACACTGTGGCCTTCTATTCAACAACTCTTGAGTTTGAATTTCACCTCTGGCTTTGACGCTTATAGTGCTTTGGAATCCAATCTAAACTATAGGCCACAATCTAATTATTCATTGTCTGCTAAACATGACAATTGAAGACATACAAAACTGAATCAACAATTCAGCACTCTGAAGTTAATTTTGTGTATTTGGTCTAATAACAAAGCCTTGTATTTCGAAATAAAAACATGGATCGGTCCAATAATCGACAGTTCTTTGATCAGAAGTTAATTTAGTTCATGGGGCTTAATAACAAACCACGTCTTCCCGAATGGAAAGTTCATGGTTCGGTCCCAACCCCAGTGACATTGCATCAATGCTTACTATATATATATCTTTGTGATTGGGCACTTTGTGAGTTTTTGTCATCCCAGAAAGAAATAGTGGCAGCTTTCCAGAAGCTTAAACCATTATCCAACAATTACGTTGCCCATTATCCATCGCTAAAAAATTTTCAATTAAATTTCGGTAAGAAACAAGAATATCTCTGAATTCCAGATCTGATTTGACTTCACTTCTCCTTTTTGATTTTTTAGTACAATTCTTGAATTCAATAAACGATAGTTTGTCTTGCATTATTTTGTAAAATGGTGAACATTACTTAATATAGCAAGATGCTTATGTCTTGATGCGAGAATTTCAATATGGAATTTGAGATGAGGACATATTCCTTAATTCTAGGAAAAGGATAACGGCTCTTATCTCTTAGGAAAACTAATTTTCTAAACGTCTAACAATTTTAATTTCTTAGATTCTAGTGTCTACTTACTTTACATATACTATGTCAATTATAAGCATCTCCCTAGTTTAAACTTTAGTGCAAAAAGATTTCTGTAATCAATCTTTAAGTGCGTTACCTTGTTACTTTTCAGATTTAGACATTCGCACGCGCGCGACTCCAAATTTTTTTCTCTCTCAATATATATATATATATACATAATTCATAAAATGAAAGGTTAGCTCTAAAAATGATGACGAATTTTCCAATGATTGTTATCCACTAGTTATCTTAAACTAAGGAACTAATCACAAAAAATGACAACACAAAACATTTATGCACGGAATTTAATGAAACTTGTACACATTATGCAACAAATAAGAAATTACAAAATAGCGTAAAAAGAAATCATCATACAATTATGGTAATATAAAAACTAGTCTATGTATAGAATGAAGAAATGGTAAACATAAGTTTGGTATAGGAAAAGTACCTTTAATATGGGGTCCTCGAGAAGTACATGTAATGATGCTCTCAACTATGTGGTCTATTAATTGTGAAGGAAGAAGCCATTGTTCTTCCAAAACAGTTGAAAGCGGGTCATTGGAGGGAAATTGAGAGGTCGCCATAGAAAGTCCCAAACATGCACGATTGGGTCCGGTGATCGACCTGGCCCCAGCATGCGCTTAACCTGTGGGATCTCTCATCATCATCCTGTAGCACTAAAGAATCGCCTATTGTCTCAACATAAGAGCGCAACAATATGTCATCTCTATAAGTGTGATCATTAACATTTCCACTGGAAAAGACATGGAGGGATGTGCATCTACCCAAAGAGATACCCCGGCAAACACAGGCTTTTTCTGATCCATCTCTTTCACGGATGTTTGGTGGATAAAAATGAGTTCCACATTCTCTCCAAATAAAATGAGCCTAGTATTAATCTAAAACTGGACTCATTCGCTAAGAGAACAGCCCTTCGTTGTTCCTGGATTACGAATCCATAGTTAGAAATTATTGTCAAAATCTATGAATCACAGATGGACTCATATTCACCCATTTATCCACTTCTATATTTATTCTGCTTTACGTCTCCTAATGTCTCGCCATCAAAATTGTTTCGCTGAGACTCTTTCCGAAACTTTTATTCTAGTGAAAATCCAAAATCACAGATCTTTAATTCTTGTCTTCCATTTTGAAGTTTTGTGTATGTTTTTTTAATTTGAAATTTTGTTCAGATAGACTTGATTTAAAATTTGCTTGGTTTACTTTTATTACGCAAGATTTTCAGAGAACTTTTTATAGGGATAATTTGAAAAAAATAATTATTTGTGCTTTATGACTTTGAAAGTTCTTTATAATTCTTTCTCCGAAGATTTGGTGTCGATAATTTCAATCTCGAAACTACATTGTGCATTATTGTCTTTTGCAAAACATTTTTTTTGGTATTGATATTAAAATGTTGAAGTTTTGCCATGTTAACTTTAAGATACTTTAATAATTTTACATCGCTGTTATTTGAGGCAGGATGCTTAGAAAATTTTTAATAAAGTTATAATTTGGAAGTTAATCTTTGTCCATTTGGCATTTTTTCCTGCTATTTTTTTCATCAAAGCTGAAGTACTTTTAATTTGAAGCTTGCTTGGTACATTCTTATAGGTAGGTAGAAAACATTTTGAGAATTTTTTTTCTTGTCTGGTACAAAAATACAAGAATGTGTTTTTTCAATTATGTTCTAATTTATTCTGAAATATTGTTGATACTGGTTTAAATTATGAGTACTTTGTTACCTATTTAACACACATTGCCCTTTCATGGAATAGAAACTTTCAAAATATTTAGCTGTGTTATTGATTCAAGAACTTAGGTTTTTATATATTTTTGTTTATGAAGTTATCATTTATTTAAATTTGCTATTTAAATATATCACATTATGTACAATTGAAAATATATAAAATCTAAAAAAATTTGCTTTTTACTTTATTTGTTTTAAATAATGCATTCTTTAAAACTCATCAAAGCGCTTCGTTGTATTTCTACCAATATGTTGAAATTTATCTTCTGCCAAACGAAAAATAATTCTCTATATAATGTGTTAATTAGATTTTGTAAATTAAATTTTAAGAGAATCTTTCCTTAATATAAATCCTGTGTTTATTTAGTTTATCTCTATTAGTTGAATATTTCGTTAAACCAGAAGGAAAAAATAGTTATGACTTTTAACTTAACTTTTCCAACATTATTATCAGGATGAATTATATAATTCGTTCAAGAAAAATAAATTGTTTTATAAATAATTTTTCTCTTTTAGTGCAGCAATTATGCCCTATATCTGAAGTTGTCTTATTTCATTTTAACATAGCATTGAATTACAATTGTTTGGCAATTTTTAATCCGAAATTTTTATTTTTTTCTTCATTTAATCATAGTTTTGCATGGAATCAAAGATTTCTTTTGATGTCCCATTAAATTTAAGAGCACGACATTTTATTATTGATTTTTAGAAATAGTTATTTAATGACATACATTCAACTTTGCCTTCTAAATGTTTTTATTTAAATTTTAACGTTATTTTCATTAAATTTGAAAAATTAAAACAAAAATAAAAATTTAGAAAATTATATTGCATACAGGAATTATTCCTTATTTTAGTACACAAATTAATAGCATTTCCTTACATACTAAGATGCATTTTTATACGTAAACATCTCTTAATTAATTAAATTATTCCTGATAGGAATAATTTAAATACTTTAAGCAACGTTTGATATTTTGCAAAAACATTTTTTTAAAATTACAGTCTTATATATATATAATATATATATATATATATATATATATAAATTTATATATAATTTTATATATAATTTAATATATATAATTTTTTGGTTTTTTTAAATTCAAGTAATTACTTTATTGAGTTTGAAAAAAATGCCGCATTTATTAATTTATAAAAAAATTATATGCATACTTATTAAACTCAAAGTATCATATTATATTAAGTATTTAATCATTATTATTTTCTTCCTGAAGATATTTATTTATCACTCCTACATTGATTAAATAATCTCTTATAATTAATTAACACCCACCCACACCCACATATATATATATATCCTTATATTATGTGTATCGGAAATTATTTTATGTTTCTACTTTAT
>JAPDSC010127116.1:7243-39216 GCA_026290005.1 Latrodectus geometricus
ATATATATATATATATATATATATATATATATATATATATATAAACATCAGAGTTTTGTTACATAGGATTAATACTTATTTTAAATTATTAAAAATCTAGTGCGTTTCTTGCAAGTTATATACCTATAGTCGGGTAAAAGTCCACAATTGTATATTAATATAAACTGGTCATTTCAAAAATAGAGGGAATCTTGAAATTATTGTTTTACAGTTAATAGTACAAACGTGATTTTTAAATAGTTCTTTAATTCTTAAAAAATTACTGTTCCGTAAAATTATAATTATAATAATATGAGCTTTAATCATTTTGCAAATAAAGTATACAGATAACTCTCTTTAGTGTAATTAACAAGCTAGATTTTATAAGGAAAAAGGAGAATATTTTGCATTTAATAAAGGTCAAGTTATTTATAATAATTAAAACAACTTTTTCTGCAATGAATTTTTTACAATAATTGCAAATAAATATATTTTAATATTCCCCCCTCCCAATGGTGTATATTATTCTACTTTATAAAAAAATGACACTTACTTTTCTAATTTTTGAAAATTTGTTTTTATCTACTGAAACGAACGTATTCGGGGTTTTCTCAATACGCCGCCAATCTAATATGCATTGGACCATCGATGAAAGTACTAACTTTAGTTTTTATAGCTTTGTAACTAAAGGGAATTTTCAAGTGTTTCACACTTCATTCGATTTATTTTAAGCAGGTTTATACGTGAGACCTCACCGCATGGTGCAAAAGAGCCTTTTGTATAAAGCTAAATAAATAATAAATATCATTATTTTGACAAATCCCTATTTACCACGAAATTTAAGCACTTTTTTCTTTGAAAGGTACAACCAACAATGACTGGCAGGTTGGGCCTGCAAGTTATGCTTTTATTTGGTGGTTATTATTTCATGGATCAATAGCATGAGGATCATTGGTTTTTATCTCTTGGGGAAAATAATATATTTACTATGTAATTAAGATTGGATAGTGGATTTTATTTTTTAAAATTACTTTATTATGTGTTTCTTAGTTCAAATAACAGTTTTAATATTCTTAGGTTAACTTCTCTTTTGGAGTTGTGTATGTAAAAGGCGATGGCGAAAATAAAATTTGATGACGAAGAAGACTTACTTCCAACTCATGATGAATACCATGAGAGTGATTTAGAAGATTTTGAAAGTATGATGAATTCGAATTCTAATAACAGTTTACTAGAAATTCGTATGCATTCCATCGCATTTATCAAAATTGTTGAAAAAAATTTTATACATTAAATATTATATGAAAGATTATATGAATTTATAAATATATACATACATATATTCATTTAGTTTTTTTTTTCCCAAACACTAAGCTCTTTATTTATCATAACTTGCAAAAGTTTATATTTATTTACTGCATTTATAACCTGGACAGTATTTACGATATTACATAATCCTATTAATGATTTGAAGTACTTATTATTTATCTTATTATCTGGTAAAGATATTAAAAGCAAGAAATTTGAAAAAGAGACAAATTTGCATAAAAATTGTATAGTACGTTTTACAAAGAGTTGTTTCTTTAGAAATTTGATATCTTCAAGTAGAAAGAATTATTATCAACATAGATAAATATAAATATAGAGATTAATTGTAATTAATTACATGATGATTAATTAATTATAGTTAATCACCCAGTATAATATTTTTGTGTAAATGTAAGGAAGTTCCATATTTGATTATGACATGTTTATTAAAGACAAAGGAGTAAATAAAGGAGTATGAAAAATGAAATTTTTTGGAATGATTTTATGAACATTTTCAGGGCTAAACTTCAAATAATTTTTATTATCAGTTTGTACTCAAAGAGAAATTGTGGGGTATTACTCAAATCGTATAATGGAAATATTTATATATATATAAATTTATTAAATTTATACTAAAAATCCTTTATTTTTTTAAATATGAATTTTAAAGAAAATAATTTATACATCTCATACAAATAAGATACATTACATTTTAAACCATATATTTGAT
This sequence comes from Latrodectus geometricus, assembly GCA_026290005.1. NCBI lineage: Eukaryota > Metazoa > Arthropoda > Arachnida > Araneae > Theridiidae > Latrodectus > Latrodectus geometricus. The sequence goes on from JAPDSC010127116.1 coordinate 9,261, forward strand.
TTGAATCAAGTTTAGTTCTAGGATCTGAATAAACCTGAGATGGCGAGATGAGAACATTTGAGAAGATTAATCTCTTAATGGTATTTTTAAAAAGATTATTTGGAAGTATATATATATATATATATATATATATTTATATATAATATTTTACACGCCAAAAGAGCAACATGTAATATTTCATGGAACATACTTTTTTTTATGTACGTGTGGTAATTTACAGAATAAGTTGTTATTTACTGAGTAAGTTGAAGTTCAACCTATTAGACAATGCTTCAGTGCAGTGAGTCAGAAAAACAAAGTTTAAGTACAATAACAACAGACAAGCCGTTTTGATGACAACGCCCTAAGCGTTGTTCTTTTTTTCCCTTTCTTTTGGTAGGATCTTTATGCAATATATGTCATTACCCTCTTTTGTGAAGGTGAAGTAGGTGATTTTTTTTTTATTCTAAGAAATGAGCGAAGAATATAAATTTTTACAAAGTGAATTATGGTTATCACAGTTCATGTAGCTCTTATAGCATTAATTTCCCCATCTCATTTTATGCACTGATTTAATATTGGCAAAAATAATCATTTCAAGCGATGCAAAAATGGAATAAACATTATTAATTCATAATGTTTATAGATTAAGCCTATCTTTTGGTTATTTATTCAGTCAATACGAATGGAAAATGAATTCCAAAAATTTCATGAAACATTCGATTATTTATTTTTTTTAAATTGCTCAGTTTTTATTAATATTCTAAAATAAACTTTTATATTTTCTTCCTCCTTAGATACTTTTCTAACTTTAAAACGCACTAGATATACATACAAAATAATGTGGAATGTCTTTGATCTTAACAAGCTGATTGATGGGTTAAATGAAATTAAGATGAAAAGCTTATCTAATCTTGAATCACGGTGAAATGACTAAGCAGATATTTGAGCTGAGCTGACATACTTTACTTTCACACAACATTGATATGGAGCATATAATGTGAGATAAAGAAAGCTAAAATTTATTTCAATTCAATAATGTCTAACTAAAGACCTTTTAAAGAATACAAATTTTATTTTTTAAATATAATATAAAAGAATATATGAAAGTTCAAAAAATATTAAATGATACACAAAAAACAATAATTAATGTAAATTTGATTGGATCCATGGCCATTAGTTGGCTTTCTTTACTCTAACATAATATGAGAAATAATTAAAAACTAGTAATGATATTGCTTGTTTTAATAATAGCTTCATAGGAGTTCAAATTCGTGGCACTTAAATTTTATCTCAAAATATTTAGCTTTCTTTATTTGGTATTTATGCATAATGCATAGTTAATTAAATTATCCTTTATGAATAATTATGCGTAATTCATAAAATTTTCGCTAGACAATCTCATCATGAATTTAAAGTAATTTTTTTTTATTTTAATACGTATGAAACTCATTGTGAAAGCATTTGTCATTTACCTCATTTGTTGTGTAGTTCTGACTTTTGTATGAATTTCTTTCGTAAATTTTTTGTTATTTTTTTTTTGCCAAGTATGAATTATTGAGTAAAATAAAATTGCTTTTTAAAATATGAAAAATGTTCCAAAATGGCAATAATTATTATAAGCAGTAAAGTCTGTTTTTTTTTTCTTACTTCTGTAATTATATGAATCAAACAAACATATCTTACATTCCATTATGTTTAAAATATGAACATGGTTCGAAGTATGATGAGATATTTTGTATTTAAATGTCGTATTATGTATATAGAAAACTCCAAAAATAGAAGTTATGATTTAATCGTGCACGTTTTTCAGAAATTGGTGAAATTTCTAGAAATGCTTACTGTGGAACGTTGCAGAATTATGAGACATCATTTTCTTTAATTAATCACGCATTCTGCTGAGACATCATTACTCATATATCATTATCCTATGGGTTTCCCACGTGAGTAAAGGATAGCGAATATCAATCTTTACATAGATAACTATGACCGTGTTTTGTGAACATAAGGAAATCATGACACATGATGCGTCCGTTGAGCCATTCCTGATAGAAACGGCAACTACGGAGAACAGGCTCCGGGAAATGTTGGTAAACATCCTGAAGGTTGGCATTTGCCGATAAAAATACTTAGGATATGGAATGTTGTAGTGTCATGTGTGCGGAACGGGGAACTCTGATAACCAATCTTTGAAGCGTTTGTATTGTAAACTGATCGTCATGGGGGTGCTATTTTTAAGCCGCTGATAATAGAATCACAGGTTGAGTCGCCCAAAAGACTAGACTATTCTGACCAATTCGATGATAGCAGTGAATATTTGGCGGATTCTCAAGCAGATGTGGAATACTTGTAATTTCCTCTGTCTTCGGAAAAAAAAATTCTTCAAGTTAAAATTTAAAAAATTAAATAAATAAATAAAAATAATAATAAAATAAATAAATAAAAGAAAATGCATGATTTAACTTGTTATATTATTTTATTAAATAATAAATTTTATTGAACATTTTAAAATAATTTAATATTTTAAAATTGAGAAAAACTATTAGGTCAGGTAAACTTTCTTATCATAGTACAATTTGTTAAATATAAGAAAAATATTCAGATGTATTAAAATATAAATTGTTGCCATATTCATAATAATTTTAATCAAAATAAAAATATACTTTAGTTGAATGTCTTAAAGATAGGAAAAAATATATAGCTTATGTTTGAAACTTTAAAATAAATATTCATTCTGATTAATAACATGAAATTTTATCTGATACATTTTATGGATGTCATTAATTTTAATAACTGAAGTTTCTTTGGCAAAATTAAAATAGCTTCTGATATCAAACATAAAAAAAAACATGGTAAAAATTTCACCTAAATATTTGAAAATTTTGGTTTGTCATTCATTATCAGAAATATTGCATTTTTATGAGACTAAAGCTGTGCATTTTAAAATGAGTTTCACTATCACAGAATAAAAACATTTACTTTAAATTAATTTTGATTTAAATTTATTATTTAAATTAAAAACTAATTTACTTTATTTAATTATTCAATATGGATTTGACGTTTAAAATTAAGGATTTTAAAAATCAAAGGAATAAAAAAAAACAATTTTTTTTCAATCAACATAAGAAAATAAAAATTTTTATGCTTATTGTACTTTTTGAATTTAAAAGTAGGCTGATATGAAAGAAAGAGTTGTATGAAAAGTTCAGACTTAATTTTTTATAAATTTGATTGGGTGTCGGAAAATATTAAAAAAAAAAAAAAAAAAATCTTGCAAAATAATTCATGTGTTCATAAAAATATAAAATCAGAATAATTAGAATAATTTTGTGTGATAAATTATTACAAATTTTTTTGATGAAGAATACATTTTATGTTATTTTTACAAAATAATATTAACAATGTTTCTTAGTTATTTTTATTTATATATATAAATTTTTATCCGTCTCAATTAAAATATCTACTTCTATATATTATGTATAAAAATAGGTAAGTTTAATTTTGAAGACAATATTTAAATGTTTAAAATGATAATGGTCTCTTAGAAAAATTATCTCACGACTGTTTCTTAAGACAGGTTTAGTCACAAGAATTAAATAAAAATGTTCCTTAAATTGATAATTGGTAAGGCATGTTCATTTTCTGTTCTTTACTCTTTTAAAAAAATAGGAAAATGATTGTTTTTTCGCAGATATTTTAGATTTTACTTCGTTGAATTGTTAACGTTTTATTTCTGTGCAATATTTTAGTACGTACAATTTATTTTTCTTCATTTAATTTTAGTGGGTTTGCGCTCTTTGCCTTATTCGAAAATAATCGACCGACTCTTACCATTTGAAGATTCTTCTTCGAAAAGATTAATACCCGGATGTGAAATACGAATTTCTGTTAAAGATATTTATTCAAAAGACAAAAAGTGTTGGTAAGGTGTTCTAATAGTATAAAAATAGACATTTTCTATGTATACAAATTAGTGATTCTAAATTTAAGGTGGACATTTTATTTCTATCTTAGTACTAAATTAATTTGTTACTTCACTTGTTATGCATTCTGAATTCAGACTATATCACGTGATAATATTAATTAAAGTAAACGCCTTTAAATTCGTACTATGCTGAAAAGGCTTGTTTTGTATAGATGTTTCTTTGTTTTAAATTTTTATAATTTTCATAGAAAATAAAGTTATGCATAAAACATTTTCGGTCTTAAGAATTACAAATGAATGAATAACAAATGAAATATTTTTTATAACATAAAAGGATCTTGAAAAATTTAAGAGAAATTGAGATATTTTATTGAATGGACGCATAAATAATTTATTGTTTGTTTGATCTTCTGAACATTCAGTAATAAATAATTACTCATTTTATGTTACTCTCTGAATGAATTTTCGGTGTTTTATTAATCGTTTTTGAATTTTTGATATTTTTATAAAGTGATGTTTTTACATGTTGTTTCTACTCGCAGCAGTAGTAACATTAAAGGTATTCAACATGTAGAAATCAAAAGTATCACAATACAACAGGTGTTGTTTTTACGAAGAGAACATTCATTAGAATTTGAAAAGTCTGGAAAGTCTTCCAAGCAATTCAAAGTTCAAGATTCGAATTACAAGGATTTTTCCATCCATTAAAACCTCTTTATTCCTTAGCGAGAAAGCTTTAATTACAAATTGTTATTTTACAGTTTTACATCAGGAAGGAAAATAGTCTGCAGAATATTTTCTTATTTACATTTACAGTATAATAATAATAAGAGAGAGATATTATTAAATTTAAAGTGCTCAGTAAAAAGAGCAGCTACCAAGGAGCTCTCATAGTATTCAATATTTTATTCATGGAACCGTTGTAGGAGCCTTGTTTTTATTCCCTCGTTCAAAAGGAACTGGAATTTTAGTAGTAGCCTTGACTATCCATGGTTTATACCGATTTCACAGTCACTTGATAGTTATAAGATTTTGACTGACAAGAACAGCAATGTCGACAAAGATAGGATTCAGTAGAATACGATCCCACCATAATTGTTGATATGATTTTTCGATTGATGTACGTATTGGTAGAAGCTTTTTTATATGAAGGCTAACGTGAACTTTACATAAAAAATGCAGTTAAAAAAAGTTTAAATCTATTTATTAAACTAATTTATTAATCTATTTATAAAACTATAGGGTTTTCCTTTTTATTCATTGTGGATGACGATGGTTCAATGCGATTTATTGGGCTAAAAGCACTCTTTGAAATGTAAAATACTTGATTCAATCTCTCTCTCTCTCTCTCTTTTTTTTAAACTAAGGTAACATATGAATGCATCATTTAAGTTAAAGCATATAAATAATATAAAATCATCAATCGTTATTGAAAGATAGTGCTCTTCGTGAGGAAAAATCTGTGATTTAATTTGGGAGTGACGTCGAGCTACTTATTTCTGCACTAATGTCTATTGGTGTGGGTACTTGGTGGGTTTTTCTTTCTTCTTTTGCGACAAATGAACACAACCAAGTTACCTATGAAAATTATATCTCAAATGCAAAATGCAGTTGAATTGCAAATTTTTAAAATGGCATTCAGCTGTTTGTTTATTTTTTTACGCCATGTCAAATGAGGATGATGAGCTGATACTTGTTTTAGGCGATTTAAGTGTAAATCATTTGCATATGAAAGTTTGATTCTTTGTAGAAAAGTATACATTCAATACAGAATTAAAGTCGCTTCTATTTAAATTAATATTTTTCCCTACCAATATTGAATAAAATATAGACGCTGTAATAAATTTTATAAAATTTTGTAGAGTAGCTTATATTAAAAATGTCATAACTACTCGAAGGGCTTAATATTTTTCTCAAATGTTACGATCATATTAAAATTTTCTCGTCCTATTTTTTCTTAATTAGCGAGACCATCCCGCCAGTTTTTGCTGGCCGTGGTTTCCAGTTGAAAGTATGTAACTACTTTTCGCAGAAAAATTGTGATTTTGTAAAAGATGTTTATTATTTTGAGATATTATTTACTATCTACTTAGCTGTGTCTAAAACGCTGTTTTGCATCAACACAAACGAGGTCCTATATAGATCAGCTAATGAGGTGGGCTAGACTTGTAATTTTTCTCCAGTTACAAAATTATTAAATTTTGAAATTGGGACTCCTTATATCCGTGTCCTAATGCATTTCTGATCGGAGGCATATTGGGAAAAGCGAAAATACGTCCGCTGCAGTGAACAAAAGCAATATTTTCTCAAAAATCGAAAAACAAAATGATAAAATGTTACATTAGGGAACTCAGTTAGAAAGAAGGATCAGATGACATATATGTATATATATATATATATTCTTTAATTTTAGTCGTTATTCATAGATAAATAGATAATAGCTTTAAAAAGAGTATACGAATGATATATGCACCCATTCATGAATCAAGCAGAGTTTTGAAACATCGCGCAACACGATTTAAGCAACTTTATATTAAATTCAAAACAGCAGTTATTATGGTTTAAATTTATTACAAATGAATCAATCTAAAGTTCAAAATGAGATGTAGCCTATATTTCAAGTGAGTTAGAGATGAGTATCCTAATATGAGTTTCATTCTTTTCTGTGTAGCCATTCTCAATTCAAAGCCGAGAAATAATTCGGCAGACAAAAAAAGATTTTAAATAGATATTTTCCGAAAATTTCGATATTAAATTTTTACGACTGTATAGTAATGACTTTATTATACATTACTCAAAAATTAGGTGAGTAAGCAAAAGTATAAAGAAAACCGTTGCACTAGAATCACATATTTTTATTCTTTGGAATTGTAGAAGGGACATGGAAATATGTTATATAAAATGTGTAAATATATGTAAGTAACGAGAAACTTATTTTTTGAAATGATCCAAGATGTTTAATAGGTGTGTAATCTCCTGGAATTACTAAAACTGCTGCATATTTGTTTTGCATGGAAGTGATAAGGTTATTAAAAATATATTGGTGAATACTGTTCCACTTTTGAAGATGTACTATTTCCATGTCCTGATCTATCTTGCAGCAATACCTCATCCATGTATGTCCCAAATACGTTATATCGGATATAGATGTGGAGAACATGATGGTAGCTCGTACTAGTCATCAGGTATTGTTTCATTTCAAGGATATTCTACACTAAACGAGCAGCATGACAGGTCGTATGAGTTTCACAGGATGAGCTATGTGAACTTTGAATTATGAATATTTATCTATCGGTGCAAGTGTTCGTGTTACGTTTGTTATATTATGAAAACCACGCGCTTTCTTAATTTTTTGATTATAGTATTAGATTTGAAAAACAAATATTAATACAATTTTTCTTAAATAATAATTTTAATAATAATAATAATTACAAAAATGAAAAAATAGTATTTTTTATTGATAATTGCTTGAAATTTTGACATTTACGAATTGAATAAACTGTTATTACACTTCTAGAAGAGGATTTCATTGCTAATTAAAATAATTTTATTTATATTGCAATTGCTAAAATATATGATGCTTGTGCTTGATAAATTTAACGAATGCGCTGAAAGTTCCATTATATTATGTCATTAAATTAATACCATTATTTATATTTTTCGACGATTTATAAAATTTAATTTGAGATGTAATCTTATTCTTATAACCTTGAAGGCTTGAAAGATAAAAGTGAAATTAAATCAGGACGCCTTGAAAGTACTTTTAACCGAACAGATAATGAATTTGATTTTTTTTTTGAATAACCGCTGATTTAGCAGCCGACTCCTCTTCAGTGATTCAGTTCCTAGTCATATTTGATTTCGCGAAGATTAATTCAAATTCTAGAGTAAGAAAAGAAAAAGATTTTAATTTAAAAGTTTAATAGGACTGTGATTATTAAAAAAATATTGATAGGGAAGCCATTTTTAAAGGAAATATTGTTAAAATAATTATTATTATTTAAACAAATGCACTTTTCTCTCTTTCTGATTGAGACTTTTGTAAATAATGTTAAAATAAAAGTAATTAATATCATTTTTGAGATTTTTACAATGATTTCATCAGTTGATTCGAGTTAAAATTTTTTCCCAATGAGATCTTATAGGCCGAAAAACTTAAACTCATGTAATGGAAATTATATTTTTGATGCTTTTTATAAAACATTTTTTAACAAAACATTTTTTATAAAAAACTATCACGATTTTTTTTCTCGGTACGTAATTTAAATGAGGATTGTTAATCAAAAATAAAGAAAGTTTAAATAATTCGTTAAATTTCATTTAACGAATTATTTACGAACGAATTTCAATCATTGGTATATGCTTTTATAGCGCATATACCTATGATGTTGGACATGCATAACAATAAAAAAATTGATACCTTTAATTCATATACTATTTTGCTGTATTTTACTACTTTGAATTTGCCAAGTTAAAACATTTCTGGAAAAAATACAATGAGAAAGAAACCTATTTTTGACAATAAACAGCAAAAGTCATATTTATTGCCATTATACATTTCAACGCATATCTGCCATTTATAAAAATAATTATTTAAACATAATATTTTTATATTTTAGGAATTTTAATAATTATTTATTTTACACACATTATTGTAAACAATGAACAAAATTATTAATAAATTATATAATTGTGAATTTAATAAGGTTAAACTATTCAGTTTAATAATTTCATGAATTTGTAATGAAATTTATATCAACATATTTATTTAATGATGTATCTTTTTTTCAATTCCTTAAATGCAAAGATAAGCTTTAAGTATCACCGATGCACAATATTCAAACAGAGATAGCGCTATCGAATATTTTTCTACAGTTAAAAATATTTCCGTTTCTAAAATTTCACTGATTAAGAGATTCGTGAAAAGTAACGTATAATATTTACATTTAGTATTCAGAGTTTCTTAGTGTAGTTGTAAAGATATTGAGCTATGGTCAAATACGTTGAAATCTCTTATCAATTGTTTTCTTTATTGTTTTTCTTCCCAGATGAGACATTTATCCAATAATGAGTAATATAGTATCATTAAAGTAATATAGTTTCTTATCAGTTAGACGTATTGAGTACGATAAGTTATCAACGAATTGCACTTTTGAAGAATACATGACAAGTACTTGCTTGAAAAGACGTGAGAATAGCCACAATTGTTATTTGAAGATTTTTCAAGTACTTATAAAACTTTAAAAATGTTTGTATATTCTTTGCCATTGTATTCTTTTCAGTAGCAGTTGAATGTTGGGTGATAAAGATTCAGACAATATAGTCGTTAAGCTTTCGAATTTCCCAGAAAGATAAAATAGAACAAAAGGTGGCTATTACATTACATTGTTGTTGATCGAGGAATTCAATATGTACATTTCAGTTAGAACTCTTTTTTTGTAATACTTCTGTTTTTCAAGGCATTGTTCTTTTTGATTTATTATAAGTAGAACTGAACATGTATGTGGATTATACATACAATATTTGAACTCATTCAGAATACGGAATATTAACCTTTTTTCCTATAATCGTAGACATATGTTTAATAAAACAAGAAAGGGTGTTGCACCAAACTGTCTTTTTAATAGTAAAGGGTTTTTAACTGAATTATGAAAAGTTGCTGAAAAGTAACTGAATTTGAAATGATTTTTCGAAAATATACTTTTATTTGTTATTGATTTCACGTTATTTAAATTATTTATGTTGATTCACGTTGACAAGATTTTACGAATTAGTATTTCTTAGATTTCCGAATTAGAGAAAAATGTCGATATATTTAAAATTTTATACTAAAATATTTATACAGTAAAATATAGTTTACCAGTTTTCTCTTTATTTAAAGTACAAATTTTCCTTACATATTTTTCATTTATTGATTCGATTGCAATTTTTTAATATGGATTGGTTATTTTTTGTATTTGCTTATAACTACACTCTTTCTTCGAAAATAAGTGTTATTAAGTAAGAGTTTAGTCAATATTTAATTAAAAAATCATAATTTTAGGTAAAATACATGAAAGATTTAGTAAAATAAAAATAGATTAAAATATTCTAATACTAGCAACTGAAATGCTTTCTTTTTAAATTCTTTTTGAACACTTGATTCAATATTATGATATTTTATATTACGTAGGTTTTATTTAAAATGCATTTATTTTTATTTATAATGTTGCTCAATTAACTTTTATGTTCCGAATTAAGTTCATTTAAAAGAGATTTTTAAATTACTTAGCTATTTTTTCTCATAAAAATTAATGAAGAATTAATATTAAAAAAGTTACTCTGATTTAAATGATTACTATAATATAGGCTTACACTAGATATAGAGCATGGCTGTTTTAAATGGATTCTTCTGAAGAGATTAAAGGAATTATTCCACTTACATCGTCAACTTTATATGTACAGAGCGCTTCTTTCTATGAAATTGCCAGAAATCAAGTATATTACTTTTTGTTTACATAATTACGCATGATTTATTTTACTACAGATGGTCAAAAATATTTTCATAGGAATTTAATATTATAATTAATCATATATACTAAATGTAAACATTAATTTTTCCCTTTTTATTAATTTTAATAAATATAATCATGAAAAATAATTACTACAATATAAAAATAATAAATTAATTTTTGCGTGATCCAGATATACATTATAAAAAATAATGTATATCTGGATCTCACAAAACTTTGAACAATAAGACATAATCCATTATTTTCCGATTTTAAATCAAAGAGTTTTATGTTCTATAATTTATTAGATAAGAGAGAGAAATCAAGAAATCTGGAAACAGTTCTGTACATTAATGATGCATTTTTTTGTCTTAATTAAGAATAGAATTCTATCTTTAACAATCAGTTTTATATATATTTAAATACTAAGCTTATACTTTTGTAGGGAAATAAGTAATTTAACTATGAAAAAGATATGCATTCTTGAAAAAAATATTGGGAACAAAAAATGAAATGTATATATTATATATATAATGATATTATATTATTACTTTTATTACAATAGTTTTAAGTTTAATTTTTATTTAGTATAATTTGATATCTGTTATTTTATTACCGATAAATTATGTTTATTTTGCAGCGTAGTTTTTAATAATTTTTTTTTCAGAAACTAATGCATATTATAAACAATGATTCTCTACATGTTCATTCTTTATTTTAAAACCGTTAGAATGATATTTGAGATGATTTCTTTAAAACATAAGTAATCTATCATAAAATAGCATAAATATTGCTATTTTGTTATTTTATTTACTATTAATGTGAGCTGTGGGAATTTTGTTCATTTTTGAATTAGAAATTTCAAAATTTGAAATATAATTTCATAATATATTATCTTGATTTTGTTAGTTTATAAATAAATAATGAAACTAAAAATATAGAAACATAAAATAATTAATTGAATAATTAATAAAAGTTAAATAATTAATAAATGAAATAAATATAATTCAATCTTCTAAAAAAGTCTTCAAAATGTGGTGAAAATTGATTTTTAAAAATGTTTTGTTTCATTTAAATCAATTGATTGTAAGTAACAGTTTTTAATATTTTATAATTTTTCAAAATGACTTTAAACAATTACGATAGCTTATGATAGTAGAAATACCTACATTAATTATGGAAAAGTAACTTAATCATTTTGTAATGAAGTAAAATGCATTTTGAATATTGAAGTATCAAAAGCTAATAATTTTAAATATATTGTTCCAACTTTGCTGTATAGATGGCAGCACTACTTTAAAACTTGTTGAAAACAGTTATATTTTTTGAAATGTAAATTTTGAATATTTTATTCTCTGTAGATACTGCTCAATAATATTAAATTAATTCGATAATTAATAATTTTTAAAGGTTATACTTTTTTAATTTTAATATGTACATAGCAGCAGTCCACTCTTTCAAATTTGCCGGAGGTTTACAGATGTATATTAAATTGAAAATTATTTTATAAATATATTTATATGTAGATATATTATAATGATGGTTGGTAGGTTGGGTTTTGTGGCGCAAGGTCCAAAAAGGACAAGCTGCGTCAATATATATTATAATGAAGTCATACTTTTGTATAGTAAGAATTATATTGAAATAAAGGAGCACTAAATTATAGAAAGATTGTATCCCATGCTACATATTCTTAACGAAACAAAACTGAATGAAGTCCTTAATCATTAGAAAATCGATTTCGATTTCTTTAGTCTTAATTATACTTGTTATGGAATTTTCCTAGGTACCACCTTAGGTTGATATCTTGTTTATCCTTTTTAAAATTTATCTATTTTCAAACAAATAAATTTTAAAAATTTTATAAAATTGATTTTGATATTGAATAATGTAAAAATCTATAAAATTTTTAATTTTATATCGAACAATATTTTTGGTAAATTTTCTAAAATACATTTAAATTAGAGAATGCAAGTTTTTGAAATTATAATTAGTTATTAAAATTTTTAATTAATTACATATCTTAAAAGTGTGGTTAATTAAGTAACTGATAAATGATTACTTTTATTCACTTTACACACACACACACACACACACACACACACACACACTTTGATCCATATTTCCTTTTGCTATATTTTACAAAGAGCTTCAGTATATTTATGAGAAAAGGAAGCTTTAAATAAGTATTGATGAAATGTTAAATTCCTTACACATTCATAACTAACGTTTTTAACATTTTCTAAAATAAATAATTTCTTAAACGGAAAAATCTTAAGCATTTACTTAAATATATTTTTTTATTTTAAATTATAATTGTAACTGAGAGCTCTTTATTACTCATCCTAATAAGGATCCTGTTTCGTACATAGCGATTATTTTCATTAATTACGTTTTATACAAATTCCTGATTCTGAATTTTCATTTATATTTCAGGCTAGAAAGAGATCTTAGAAAACGTCGTTCAACGGTGGTCTTTCGATCTGCAAAAAAACCCTCCCTTCCCGCGTTCCCGAATGAAGTGAGAAAAATAAATAAAATTGTTGACATTCAACACAATGCGGTAAATTAATTTTAAAGCATGTTGTGCTAAATGATTTTCAAAATATATTGTTCTCAAACATGTTGTCTATTTGTTACATTCTGTCTCCCGAGTAGTTACAAATACAATGTGAATATAGTTCGATTTGTGTGTGTTTCGATTTCTGTTTATGTGGTAGACATCATTGTTTATCCAGTCATTTAATTCTATAATTTTTAACTCTTCATTATTTAGCTCATATTTTTTATCATTTATTAAATTTCTATAATTGTTAATGATAACTAAAAATGAATACAAATTATTCATAGATTAATTAATCATACTTATTTTAAATGAAATATTGTTGAAAGTAAGTTATTATAATTTGAAATAGTTTTATTTGATAATAACTAATAATGAAAGGGGAAAAAAATATAAAAAAACTAGTTTGGAAAAGGAAAATGTAAGTTAATACTGTATAAATACATTCAGGCTTTTAGATTTCTATGAAAAATATTTTTTTTCCTTTTCAGGGTTATAATAATTTGTTTCAAACTAAGCTATGTTTTTCATAAAAGACAATCAGGCATTATGCACTCATAAAAATAATGAGAAATAAAAATTTACTGTATAAATAACACAAATATATAATGAATGTTAAGTATCAGAATCATTCTATTGAATGGTTTTGCTTAGTCAATAAAATATAAAGATTTTACCTATGGATTTTTTGAAATTATTGTTCACAATATTTAATATAAATTTTTGGAATTATAATAAAAAAAATTGCTTTCAAGCTTACCCCCCCCCAAAAAAAAATTACATCTATTGACAATAGATGGCAGCACTGATTTTAATAATAACAAAATAATATTTCATCTTATTTCTTGCAACTTAAAATGATATTCTATCTTCACATTTAATACTATTTTTTGATTTTTTTCTTCGTTTTGAACTAATTTTTGTGAAAGTTTTAATATTAATAAAAGAAGGCGCCCTCACACATGCATGTCAAGTGAGATATTAAGAAAGGCTTTGGTATATTGAGTATCTTCAGAAATAGCTTCTGACTGCTTTTTTACGACACTATCCCTTTCCATCAATCAACAGCCTTTTGCTTAGTTTTGTAGTATGTGAATATAAAAATATGACAGAATCTTTATGTTTAAAATTTGTTTTTCAAAGAAACTTCTGAGTAAAGTAATTATAAATTTGTAGATGTCATACTCTTTAAATGAGCTTTAAAATGTAAGGTGACGTCATGGGGGAAAAAAAAACGTTTCTTGAAGAATTTATTAATTTAGTATTATTTTATCATATTGTTATAAAATCAATGGCGTTTATTGTTATTATATTTGTATATTGAATGAGATAAATGCTATTGGATAATTTACAGGGATTATTTATTTTATAAAAATGTAAATAATATCAATAATATTAGTATACATTCGTCAAAATACTTTTTTTATTTTAACTTTAGGCAGACATAGAAGGGTATTTGCACAGTATCATGAAAATTCCGAAATTTAGAGATTTACAAGAAACTGTGAGTTTATTTGTAAATTAAATGTGATTTTTAACTGTGACTTATTGAAAATTGTGATCTATTTTTATTCTTATTTATGTGAGAATATAAATAAGACTATCTTTAATTCATATGATCAAATCAACAATCTATTATGTAGGAAAAGCAACAAAATATTATTAATAATTTTATTTATCAAAGTCACTTTGATAAACAATAATTTTATTTATCAATTTTGTTTATCAAAGTCATACTATGTATGTCGAATTAACGTAGTTTTACTTTGGTAACTCAACGTTAATTCGTTCTTAAGTGATACTTAAAAATAAATTGACGTTGAGTTGCCAAGGTCAGTGAATGACATAAAAGTTTAATTTTATGGAAAGTATCCTAACTTGATAGCTTTAATATAAAATTTATTAAATTATGTTTGAAATTGAATTAAACTTTGTAAAAACAAAATTTTTGATAAATATGAATTGTATTGTGAAATTAACAAAGTTACTATTAGTTATAAGTGACAGATAATTGCTAATATTAAAAGTAGTTTCAATAATTTATAAATAACGTTTTGATTTTATTTTTAAAGAACGAGACCTTTTTGCTGTATTTTTGAAGAATAAGTTTTATGTTTGATTTTTAAATTGAAGATACGTTATATATCAATTCAAAATGCTCAGTATTCTCTGAAATTTTTTTTGCTTAAATAAAATGAAAAAGAATGTTAAAATACATTTTATTAATTGTGTCATTTTAAATTTCTTTATATGAGATAAAAGATATTTTTTAAGTTTATTTTATTTTAAAATATTTGAAAATATATAAAAATATGTTTTTTAGATGGAATTCTTAGAAATCGGACCACTATCTTTTATAGAAGATTTGGGACCGAAAAGTAAAGAAGGATCTGTATGGCGAAGATGTGGCTATCATCATGGTTATTTGGCTTCTATTTCAAGGTTCTTCATCAACTATTGCCCTTGTTGGAAAAAAAAGTCTGACGGCTCATTACCAATCTTGTTTTTTCAATTTTTAAGTTGTATTTTTTTCTAAGGAATATTTTCATTCAGACTATTACTATGTCTAACATACACAAAAAGCATAATGTTATAGTTCAATCAGAAACAAAAAAATTAAGCTTACAATTTTTTGTAGATCATTATAAGGAACGAAATTTTCAATAACTCCTGATTTTACTATTTGTATATATTACGTGGTTTAATTAGAACAATAAATTAATGATAATAAAGCTAATGACTACTTAGAAGTGAAGGGTAGAACACACTTGAATTTACTACTTTATTACTAAGAACTTTGAAAAAAAAAAGGGTTTAAAAACGAATTTTTTTTGTCTGGATTCTTTATTATACATGAACATAATATTATTTCATATTTTTATACATATATATAACGTTTATTTATAAAAAATTGGAGACTCGAGAGAATTTAAAATTTGTAATTGAAATTAGTTTCATGAAAACGTTTGAGACTTTTTGCACCGCAAATTGTATTTAATTTATTATTATGCAGAAAAAAACGTCGCTGATTTTTTTATAATATTCCTTTATTTCATTTTCACTTTTTAATGCTTTGTTTAAAACTCCTGATTTATGTTGTTCTGAAATACCCGAAATAATCTTCGAGTAAGATTTGCTTTCTCACAGTATTTGATAAAACGAAAGGAATTTTGCTTGACGTCTTTTAATCGATGGGTACTTTAAGAAATTAAGAAACGAATCTCCAAGTTTAACTTGATTGATTGAGAATTGTATAATTCAGAGCTTTGTTATGAAGTTGTACTTACTGTTGTTGATTGAGTAGCTATAGCTACTGATTGTTTCGTTCAATTTGTTCAATTTTACAACTTGTATGAAAACATTTTAAAGTTTTGCTCTGCATTTTTAAATTAGTGATGAATAGAATAGGCTTTTCTAATCCCCTCTAATTTTATCCGAAATTTGTGAAACCATGATAACTAAAATATGCAATATGTATGATGATATCAAGTTACTCATTTAATGTTTGTAAAAATAGCTAACTGTTTGTAAAGTTTAATGTATGCTGATTAAATTAAGATTTATCTTTAAAGAAAGAATAGTTTTCGATCGTTTTTACATAATTTAAATCATTAAAAATTATTTAAAAGTGCGGTTTTTTTCACCTTTTTTCATAAGCTTCTTTTAACAATCTTTTTTGTGTACGTTATTTTAATTTCAGATGACAAAAATATGTATATTCTACAATTTCACAACTGACATAAGTTTTCATAATTTAAGGAATTTTGTTTAATTAAATGTATATTATACAAGATGTTTCTAAGTTCAATACATTTTAATGATCCTAATGCATTTTATATTTAATTGTTTTCTTTCCAGATGGTTGTTTATCAAAGGAAATTTTGTTGGATTTATAAATCCCAGTAACGGTTACATAGACAGCGTCATTCTCTTCGATCAAGCTTTTAAGGCCAGTCTAGTCAGGCGCAGAGGTAAATATAGAAAGGAAATTGTGATTCAGAATTTATGTTGGTAAGCATTTATCTTATTCTCAACTGTTGCTAATACTTACTTCAATTGTATTTAAACTTAATTTTAAGAGTTTGATAGTATAATGTAAGCTGTGCATTTACTCTTTTATCAAACCGAAATAACTTCTGTGGAATAGGCATGTATCATTCTGTAAATGTTGGAATGTAAAGTATTAGAATAAAATTGTTGAAAAAATGCAGTGGCTAATCTTTAATAAAATTTGGATTTATTGATCTGTAAGAAGTATAGTTTTATTTGAGGGAGTTAAAATTTCATGCACTGGAATATATGTGAAAATGAAATTTCTGTTTCCTATTTAGTATTTAATAATCCATGCATATTGAAATGGTGAATATTTTGTATTTTTGATTTAGATATGTATTTATTATATAATGACTGATTCTCTATTTCACGATATATATCATCATTTTCAGAAACTTTAACACCTAGATTCACCTTTTTTTCCTGAAATATTTAAGGCAATGAAAACAACTTTGAAAACATTGGGAAAAACCTCATATTTTTCAAAACATTGCATTTAAAGAAACCAGTTTATTCGTAAAAATTAAATGTTCTTCCAAAAAGTATATAATATCTAATAACAATTAATATATTTTCTGAAGTCGATTAAAATTATCTCGAAGAATGTTACATTACAGAGCATAAGAACACACTGTTTCTTTCTGCTCTGTTTCTTTGGTAGCACCTTTAAATCAGAAGAAAAGTTCGACCATTCTTCTTGTGTTCCTATTGAAGATTATAAAGGCTATGTTAATGATGAGAGGAAAATTTCTATCTAGAAATAAACTATGGCTAATAAAGGCAATTAATTTCTTGCTTTAAGTTTCTAAGGCATTTTTAGAGGTGGGATAAGGTGAATTATTAAAGGGAATCATTTGGAGAAGAATTCATAATTCCTAGATATTTCACTGTTCACCCACACACCCACAATACATTATATTATATATAAATACATGTTCCAAAGAAATTTAAATATAAGAAAATAAAAAGGACTTTTTGTTTACGATATATTTAAATACATGTTGATTTATATAACATACATGCAACTAAACTAATATCATAAAATCTCATAAAATGAAGGCTTTCTTTACAAAGATAGCATAACCGTTATGATGATAATTGATAACATTTCAATGACAATTGCAGGTTAAATTTTGAATCAGCAAACTGATGTTATTTAAACTGCATTTGTAAATTACAATCTGAACTATATTTATATTTACACAATGAATCACGGGATTTAAGTGCAACAATTTATCGAAAAATTCCAATAATTTATACCACACTACCTCGTGTTGATTGAATGGTAAGCAATTAAACCTTAATTATAAATTTTTTAAAAAAGTTTAGGAAAAAATGTGTCTGAAAGATCTCATTTATATAAATGAAATAAAAACCAATACAAATTTAATTTATCTCATTTATTAAAAAAATAATAGGTACTCTAATCTAATGTTCGATTTTAACTTTTGTTAATATTATTGTACATTATATGAAAGGATATGGAAGGAAACTAAAAAAAAATATATTTTATACCATTTTTTAAAGTCATTATATACACATGAATATCATTAGTTGAATTGTATCTCTTAAAGATGAATATAAGTTTAAAAATAATGAATTTTGAAATGACGTAATTAAATGATATTTCTCTTCTTTGTTTCAGTAAATTGTATGTTAAATGTGCAAACGAATATGAAGCTGAATCTTGGGTCATCGAGTTCAATGAGATTCTTGATGGACGTTTTGTGGATTTCGTTCGCCCCAACAGATTTGAATCTTTTGCGCCACCCCGGCCTCTTTCTGAATGTAGATGGTGAGAATAAGGTTCTGTGTGAACCAAATAAAATTATCTAACTTTAAAGCATTTTGAAGGCCTTTTGTCAAAATTTAATAATTCACATAGCTACAAGACTTTCAAAAAACAGTATGATTTCATTTTTTGTTTTATAGAAGTTATGCTATCTGTATAAAATTTTATATGTATAACAGGAGTTTGAAATAAACTAAACTAATTTTTTAATGATTAAGTAAATGAGTTTAAAATGAAATAATTCATTAAGTTCTCTGAACAAATTTCTAATAATAGAGAATAATTCTTATAATTTTGTTTTTAAAATTTTCTTTGCAATGAATGTATGAAATTCCATTTCTGGCATTGAGAATTTTGACAGGATAGTTGACGGCGCGACGTATTTCGAGGCTGTAGCTGAAGTCATCAATAAGGCCAAAGAGGAAATCTTCATCTCAGATTGGTGGTTGTCTCCAGAAATTTACTTGAAGAGGCCTGTTGTTCATGGACATTACTGGCAACTGGATTATTTGCTTCGAAGAAAAGCAGTAAGTTGATTTTAAAAGGAACAACATAGGCATTTTTTAATTTCAAATATCTTGTCTTTATTTAAATTATAAGGATTTATAAAATATATTATGCTTTTTTGGAATATATGATTATTACATTTTTGTAATTGGAGTGTACATTAATGGACACTTCTGATGGTCTTTAAAATGACAACAACATGAAGTGAAGGGAATAAAAAAAGATATTTATTGTGCGCTAATAGCATGCCAAGAAGATAAAATAACTAAATTTGTAAGCAGTGTGGAGATTAACAATAGAAAGCAAAGAAGTTTAAGTCAAACTCTTGCTTTGGGCAAAGATGTTTAAGTCAAAGATGATTTCAAATATTAACGATATGCATATTTCAATCTTTCCTATCTTTTATTTGAGTTGACGTTCGAGAAATATTTCTTGTGCTGCAGTTTTAATGTATTTAATAATGTTAATGAAACTTATCTTTAGTCTATTCCTTTTAATCGAAGTATATAAAATTATATAATATGTTATAGAGAAAGCTGTTTTACTAATAAAAGGAATTTTTCAATTACTTTGGAGTAAGTATTTTGAAAAATTACTTGTAGTTGATACTAAAGAAAAAAAACTGATAAAAACATAGTTTTCATTTTATTGTTTATAATATTTACATAATTTTTCAAATAAGAGATTTATATTTTCGTATTTTTATAAGATACTTTATATTTATGTTTGCTGCCTAGCTGAAGAAAATAAATCCTTATAATGAAGTATTAAGTTTGATATATTTATATTTAAAATTTTTTAAATTTTCGAAACATAAACGCTCGAGAACTGAATGTTGTCTGAATGAGAGTGTGAATGTTTTATAATTTCAATACACAGATTAAGCAGTTTATGTATAATATTTAATCACGTAGGATTGTTTGTGTGTCGCATACGAATATAAATTAGACCAACGTTTACAAATGATAAATTTCGAAAAATTACAAATATTCAAACGTGAGATGGATATCGAACCCACAAACTTGTTGGACTCTAGAATTAGTAAGATAATTATTTGATTGTAAATAATATGAGATAAAAATAAGTAAATTTAAGTGCGTTTAGTATATATATGCAGAATTATATATAAAACTAAACTATTCTCTCAATATAAATTTCTTAACATACATGTCAAAATTCTTCTAAATATTTTACTTTTCATGTTTTTTCCATTTTGAATTTCAGTGCGCATTTTAAAGTTATTGAAAATTGATTTCCAGAATTTATTATTTATTTGTTAGAAATAATTAGCAGAAAAATGCTGAGAGATTAAAATTTAATAAATATTTTATTTCTAAAAATATTTTTCATTTTGTGAACTTCTCTAAAACATTATACTCTTCTTTTGTTGCCTTACTTATTATAAAATAGCTTATAAAAGTATTTTAACTTAGTTGTACCACTATTTTGGATTATTATGTTTTAAGTATTTTAAAAAAGAACAAATTGAAAGTAAGTTGCTTTATCAGAAATGTAGATAGTAAATTTTGATAAACATACAAATATGTTTCTAACCCATCAGCAATATCAATAAATATAAAATGATAATAATATTATTTTGCAAATCAAATTTAAAAAGTATTAATATATTCAAAAAAAATTAAGAACTTAAATGTTATAAATTATTTTATCAAACTGTAAGATTATAATTTCTCCAATTTTTTCTCTTATGAGCAAAACAGTTTTATCTATTCAGTGCCAAGCAATTTAATTTAAGAGTTTAAAATGAATTTAAAACCAAGAATTAATATTAAATTAATTCAAATTTTAATAATTAATTTAAACTTTATTTTTATTAATAGATGAGAAGCATAAATTTTACGAATTTTTTTTATCATATGTTAGTCATATTTTGTTCATATTTTTAAACCCTGATATGACTCATAGTTTCATTAATTGAACAACTATTACTGTTGTGTAAGGTTTTTAAATATTTTTTTATTTAAAACTTTAAAATACAGAAGAAGGGGTTAAAGTTAATTCTATTACTATACTTATAATAGGAATTTTGTGTATGATTATAATTTTTTTTATAAATTTTTTTAAAGAGAGCTGGTGTAAAAATTTATGTTCTTCTGTATAAGGAAATAAGCATAGCATTGGGCATCAACAGTCTTCATTCGAGTGAAAAACTAATGAGAATGCATAAGAACATAAAAGTAAGAATGTGTACTCATTTCAATTTATACTATTATGCTTTCATTTTCGACATAGAAATTTATTTAATTATGTGCAAGAAAATTTTCTATAAGTAATAGAAATTGCACTGTTGGTTCGTATCGTAAATATATTTAAGGTATTTTAAGAGAATGCAGTAAAAAAAAATTTGGGACATTTATTGAAGGGCATTTTATAATTTATATGTAAGTAAAAGTTTTTCAATAGATTTCTGTTAGAAGTCTACAACGCTGTTTCAAAGAGTAATCAAAAGCCAAATAGCTATTCTAAGTCTTATTGAATTAACTGTCCTTAAGTAAGTTTGGGAAACAAACTATATGAAAAAAAGCAAGGAAGACGATTTAGTTTATTCTGTTGTAAAAATATTTTAATACATAAGAAATTTAAAATTATTCTGTTAAAAGAGTAAAAGTATTTCACAGAAGAAAAACTATTTTTAGTGGAAGCAGTGATGGAAAATTTATGTGTAGAAATATACATTTTCTTATGTTTTATTAAGAAAATTGTTTCAAATTCTAAAAAAAAAACTGAGATTAGTTAGTTTCATTAATTTTTAAGAATGGACAGTAATTAATATTTAAAATGTCATGGTAGATTTTTCTGATACTAAATACATATGTATGTATGTGTACGTATAATATGTGAATAAATAAATAAATAATATTGATATGTTATCGATACTTTTATCAGTTGAATTTGAAAATTTTGAATAGATTTTGATAATTTTAATAATAGTAATATGTTTCTCTGAATCAAGAAATAATTACTGTCATTTATATAATTTTATTTTTAATTGAAGATTCAGAAATATTGAATCACATACGTTACATGTACAGCTCCCAAGAATAGCATTCGGGAGGTAATTTGGCAAATAAAAAATTTATATTTTCATAGCTAAAGTCGTAAATAATCATAAAAAAAATAACAACGCTTGATCACTGGATGTTTTGAATAAACTCAAATCTAAAATACTTAAAAATTTGTACAATTTAATACAAATTTGCAAACAAACAAAATTTCAATTATTTATTTCATAAAATAAATAAAAATTTTTAATACATAAAAACACAAATATATAGTTTAAATGTTTACATTTTTTTTCATAAATACAAATTTTAATAAAAGTGCATTTTATAATGCTTTTTATATAATTTTACTTTAAAGAATAGAATAGTGAGACGTTATTATAAATTAGATTATTTTTAATTAAATGTAAACTGATTATTTGAAAAATACTATAAAGCTAATTACAACTAATTATTTTAGGAGTTTATTAAAAAAGTTAAAAATATTTGTTCTTAAACAATAAAGTTTTGCAAAAAATGAGCCTTATCCTAGCTTGTTTCCACTACAAGCAGATTTTTTATGAAGTATGTATAGGTGATTTGAAATAAAATATTTTTTAAAGTATTTGCATTATATTACTTCACTACATTTTTATTTTTTTTTAAATAATAAATAATTGTAAAAAAACTTAAGAGAAATATTATTGTTCATAGTGGAAAAATGTTTTCTTTTTGAAAAGCTTTTGAATACAAATTTAAAAGTCTTAATTAATTTTCTTAAAAAAATATATGAGATTTCAATCTTTTACCAAAATTTTTTTTTGATAGATTTAAAAATATTTTTTTCTCGCAATGAAATTTCACAACAAATTAAATGCTGAACTTAAGTAAATAGCACGCAGTTTATTCTAAATAAAAAAATTGATAAAATACTTTCGGAAAAATATATGGAAGATGTAAATAATCATTAAAATAGGGTATTTTACCCAATTATGGTATACAGGTACTCCGTCATCCCTTAGCTAGCTTAGGGGTGTGGTTGTGGGCACATCACGAAAAAATCGTCTGTGTTGACCAAACTTATGCATTTGTGGGAGGCATTGATCTCTGCTATGGACGATGGGATGATTACCAACATCGGTAAGTATGTATATGTTATTAAAACTTTTATACATTGGAAACGTTAATTTATCAAATTTAAAATTTATATTTCTCGATGATCAAATTGTTTTACTTTCAGATGACAGAACATTTGTCAAGAGATTTACCTTACTTAATAAAATTATTATAAATTATTTTCAATGGTTTAAATCGGTTTTACTTCCTTACCATAAATTGAATTTTAACCAAAAATTGTTAAATATTTCATAATTCGTAAAATTGTCATTATTTTTTAAAATAATTTAAATGTTTAGTTTAGATTATTATTATGTTTTGAGCCAAAATATAAGACAAAAATTTTATCATAATTACTATTACATTGCCGCTTTCGGACCTCACATTTTATTTAATTATAAAGAATTCGGTATTAAAACAAAGATTTCTTTTAAAATTGAAACGATCTAATTTTAGAAAATTATCCACACTGAATATAAATCTATTCACCATAATGTATTCTAAGTTGTCAATGAATTTAAATTAATTATTGAAAATTTAAAATCAATGTAAATTATTTTAACACGGATACAAAAGAACCCAATGAAGCAATTTTTGAAGAAAACACTTTTATTGAGAGAACGGATAAGTAAATAAAAAGTTTTCGGGTTGTATTTTTAAATGTGCTTAATTTAAGTATTTAGAAATACACAATATGAATATTTCACTTTATTTATTCATTCAGTTTAAAATAGTTTCCTATGAAAACTTGCTAAATTTCAAATTCTAAATATGATTCTTTAGGTACAGATATTATAAGTATACATTTATATATTATATTTACTTAATAATTAAAAAAAACACTTTTATAAATAAATTTAGGATTTATCGACTGAATCTAAGCATTATATATCTGAATATAAATGTTCTGAGAGCTGTTTTTCCTTTCTTTAATTTACATTTTTTTCAAAAGCATGCACTGTTAATTTATATTTTTGTTAAACAGTCTTTCTCTTATCTAATTGTATTGAAAAAGAAAACTCAAGAATTGTGATAAATTAAACCACTATAAAGGAAAGATTATATATTATATAATTATTATTACACTTTATTTTCTGATGACCATTAGTAAAACACTTCAATTAGAGAGATCATAATAATATATATACCATTACCACTTTAATAATAATTTTACAAATTTTAGCATTATACAATATTTTTTATTTCAATTACTTATTTCATACCTTATTGGAAAAATGAAAGATTATCATCTTCTTTTGTCAATAACTCCTTTTTTCTTTCAAAATTGTTCAATTTATCACTGCTATAATTTGGATTGGACTGTGAATTTGAATCTTTATGTGTTTGGTTTGTTTTACTGCTTTTGTCACTATTCAACAAATATGATGCATTGCCTCTTGAAGCAAATTCCCTAAATCTATGACGCAAGATCTTAATGAATAGCCTCCCTTTTCTTTGTCCAAATTCGACCCATTCTCTTTTGAGAGATTTTGATTTTGTTTTTCATTTTGTTCTCGAAATCTGAAAGACTGTCTTCTGAATCTGTTCCTGAATCGGGCTGCTTTGTTTTTCATGGAATTGAAAATTGGAATAAGTTTGCTCATATAAGGTCTTTTGGATTTGCCATTTTTTTTGGATTTGAATCGTTGAAATATTTTTTGAATCATCTGATTTGACAGGCTTTTTAAATCTAAGGAGTTTTTTCGTTCTAACTTATCCTCCTTATCTGTTGGTTCAACTGAAAGGGAAAGACAATTTTTTAACAGGGTTTCCGATTTTTGTTTGAAATAGTCTAATTTTGGAAGTTCACTGCGGAATTTATTCTTCGAGTTATTTGACATAAATGACAATAGATCCTTTGACTGATTTAAACTGTCATTATCTTTTAAGTTAAAAAGTTTCAGCTTATACATTTCTCCTTTTATTATAGTTGGAGTCTTTTCTTTTGCATGTTCCTTAGATTCAGATATTTCTTCTTCAATTGTAGGACTGCGGGATTCGTCAATAACTATACTATCAGTGATCTGTGGCTTGATGATATTAGTGTTAATATTATTGGTATCAACTGAAGGATTAATTGTAAGTTTTACAGGATGCTTATCAATTTTACCATCACCTGAATATGTCTTTATGACTTGAGTCTCATTGAATTGAATTGGTTGCTTAACTGTTGGATTGTCGTCATCAATGTGAGGAGAATCTGTATATGGTATGATGATTTCTATATCCTTGACGTTATTTGTGTTTTTGGCCTCTGGCTTAAGAGAATTTTTGACATCGAATGATTTGGGGACTTGAATTTCACTGATGTTGTAAGTCTGATTAACAGGTAGTTTGACAGAGTCTTCATCAATTTTGTCCTTATTAAGATATGTCTTAATGGTGTTCACTTCATCAATATTATTTAGGCTTTTAATTGCAGGATCGACAGGTTCCAAGTGAATTCTATACCTTTTGATATGCGATTTGTTTGTATGATCATCATGGATCTTTGGTGTATTATTACTTTGTTCTGCACTGTTTTCGTTCACGGTATTCATCTTTACTTCTGATTCAGAAGACAGATTTGGAATTTCATTTCTTGTTAAAGGGTTAAGAATTGAGTGTTTATTAGTATTTTGTTTCTTCATTTGAATATTTTTAATTTCTTTTACAGACTCTTGAGGAGTTAAAGTGTTCTTAATAGAACTTGAAATATTTCTGACTATTGCTTCGTTTGTGATACCCTTTGGAATGCCTAATTTCTGGGTGATTATTGTTTCAATTGATGGTACATAATCAGGTGCTTCAGTTTTCATCGTTGGCATTTTTCTATTTTTGAAACTGACTTTCATTTCTACTTTATTTCTTTTGCTTAAAGGTTCATCTATTTCATGATCACTGACTGGATATTTAGTTACTTTGGGAAGTTGATAAGAGTTTGTATCTACATTAAAGAAATTAGCCTTTTTATATAATTTAGGATTTACTTGTACATGAACTTCATAATCAACGCCATTTTTATCTATTTCTTCATTATCTAGTGCCTTCATAAATTTGTTGTGAGTATTTGCTTCATTAGTTTTAAAGTGACTTGTTTCTTTTCTCAGTTGTTTATTTTTATCCTCAAAGTCGAACTTTCTAGTCTGTTCATTTGATGATTTCAAGTGGCTAGGAAGGATATATTCATTTTCAACAGAATAATGATGGTTTCCTTTTTTGGACATTTTTATATTTTTGTTTCTTTTAATTCCTATGGAAGCATTTCCTTCACTGCTTTGAGTATTTTTACTTTTCATACTGAATGTTTTAATATGATTCGGAGAATCGTCTTCTTGGTCATTGTCCGGAAGCTCTTCCGAGGAATATTTTCTAAGCTTTTTAGAATGTTTTCTTTTTGTTCCGCCTGAAACATCATTGATGTTATTCATTCTGGTAGGTAAATAGACATCTCTATAAAACTCCATTAAAAGCTTTCTTTTCATATCTTCTTCATTAGATTCTCCTCTTGCAGGCCTTATTCTTCTGTAAAGAATATTTTCAGAATTATTTTTGCTGCTGGTGGCATTAAATTCTTCTATACCTGATTGTTGAATGAAGGAATTATTTCTAAGTTTTCCGTCTTTCTTATCTTCTATGACTTTGATAAGGTTAGGATTTGGTGTGACTTGGATATTAGAATGAATTTCAAATTCTTCTTTCTTATCATCGTTTATTGTATCTGACAAAGAATTTACTTTAATAATATTACTGATTTCCGATTTGTCAATTTCATTAGATGTCCTTTCTATACTATTATCTTTATATAAGTTTTTCAATTTTTTTCCTGGTTTGGAAGCGTCCATTTGATTACCGTCATTGTTTTCTATTCCTGAATATTTATGATCATTTGAAAGCTTCCATTTGATTCGCCCTGATTTTAAAGCATTTTCACTTTCTTCTATTCCAGGATTTTTAAGTTGACGTAATCTGTTTTGGAAGTTTTCCCTATTTCTCATTTTACTTTTGAAGCTGGAATCAGGAATTGATTGCAATAATTCTTTAAAGTTTTCATCCTTTAGTTCAGTATGATGGTGCTTGTGAAGGAAAGGCTCACGATTTTGTTGCATTCCTTGTATAGCAGCTATGTTGACAGGCACGTTAACGTTGAATGGTGAAGGTTTAATATTCTCAACAAATTCTTTCCCTGTTTTAAACATGGACGTCATTCTTTCCAACAGATTGTTATTCTTTGTATTTCCAGAAAGATAACTTTGTGGTGAAAGGTTCTTTATGATATTTGCTCCATTAGATAAAATGTCAGCTGTAAGAAAATTCTCACTATTTTTCTTTATATTTTCCAAGTTTCGAAATGCCAATGGGGTTTTGAGAAAGGAATTAGAAGCAGATAATTTTGAAACTCCATTGTTCAACAGTTGAGCAAAAGGGGCAATTCCTCTGATGGCTGTTTCTTGAACTTCTTTTCCCGAACTTGAAGCGTGTTTCTCGATTTGATTTAAAGCTTTATCGAAGGATTTATCTATTATTTTTCTTGTGCTTTTCCTCAAGAGAGGTGGTATGTTCACACCCACATTAGACTTCCTTGAATATCTAAACAAGCTTTCGTCACTTTTTTCACCTGACTGTGATGGTGAGAAGAAATCCAAGAACGGTATACTTCTGCGCACTCGATTTTGTTCACCTTCTGCATTGTGATTTTGTAGTTCGAAGTTCCATCCTCTTATTTTGCTGTTAGAAGAAGACTTATTTTTCCGCCATGGTTTATATTTCGGTTCAACATAATTTCCTCTCAAGTATTGATTTTCAGCAAACTCAGAACTTGCAGATGAAAAAAACTTGGCTTTGTCGCCTGTGAACGATGCGCTACTATTTTTCCAAAGTAAAAATAGCAAGCTTAAATTCAAGAAAATTGTATGTAGCAACATTTCTGGTCGGTAGTTATGCCGAAATGCAAGCAGAAAACAGTTTTAAAACTTAAAATCACAATCGTTCTTTTATATACAGTGTTTGGCCAAATAATCAACAGGTGTTGTTTTCGTAGCAATGTGCGTGAGCATACTTACTGTCATTGACGATAATTTACAAGTCAATTATGAGTTAGAAGAAAGCAATTAGTGTGACCTGAACAAGGAAAATTAAAATATAACGAGAACTTTAAATCACAGGTGACTTAAAGAACATAAATTGTCGATAAAGATATTGCCCAAAAAGGCTCGTTAGGAATTTTTTCACCTGGCCATTAGAGTAATGTAGAAATGTTTACTTTAGGTATTTAGATCAGTCTCTCTGGAATATTGCTCAAATATTTAAAACCTGCGTATTTCCAAAAATAATTAATGGAGTAATTTTTATATTTGTGAATAATAGATGAACCATTATTATGAACATAAAATGTTTACATTTAGAAATAAGGAGAGAAATAATTGTTTTAACTGCAGTTTCTTAGTCATATTAATAGATAGTGTAGTTAGAACTTATTCTCTCTCTTAATTCAATGAAACTGATTTTTTACACCATTTTTTCAAATCTATTCAGTGTGCACAATTTAATTATTTGATCAGAAAGTGAATTCTTTCATTGTATAAACTCTGACATTGCGTTAAGGGACATGTATAATACTTTTAGTGTATAAATACAACTTACTATTTTATTTTTATTACTCGATTAACTGCTAAGTTATCAGAGATGAACATTCAGCTAAACACAGAAATCTTTCTGTAAAAATGAGTGATTGTTTCATTAATAAAATATTTTTTTTAACAAACAATAAGAGAATGAGTATATATATATATATATATATATATATATATCCATCCCAATTATAATAATATTCGAGTATCTTGTACCATTTACAATTGGAAATGATTATGCAACTACATGCTCTTATAATTTTAGAACATTATATAAAATTATATAATGAAAAATAGAAAGAATGTTTTCTTTACACTTTAACATTTTATATGAAATGGATTTTGAATTTAATAAATAATTTGAATCATATAAACATAATGCCTTTGTCTAAAAACAATACTATTCTGAATATTGAAACAGAAAGAATAAAATATCAGTAATAAGTCCTTATTCTTTTACATGTATATTTAGGCCATGAAAATACGAATTCTGTTCGATAAATTCTGAATATGAAGAAACTGATGATAACATTCCTAATTATGTTAAGTTAAGGTGTGTAGGTGGGAATCGGCGATAAGTGTTTCAATTTACAATAATATTTCAGCTTACTGTATTCACTAACTTTAAATCCTTTTTTTATTCGTTATTTCTGTGCAATAAAGCCGAAAAATGTATAGTATTTACAGCAAAATTTCAAATTCTATAGAGCTTAAAACTTAATTATTTATAATTATTTAGATATTTATAGTAAAAAAATAATAGCTTTACTCTTTCTACACTAAGTGAAAATAAATTTTCAAAATATTTGTTTCAAATCTTCATTTAAATTACTGGTGAGATTTTAAATATTTATTTAACAATTTAACAAGCTTATATATATATATATATATATATATATATATATATATATATATATAT